>JBBPCS010000023.1:765883-785551 GCA_037974645.1 Hollardia meadi
CCTCATCAGTTCAGTTTGTATTTGAGTTCAGTCTTTGTTGGGTCATCTGTTTGTTTGCCTGTCCCTGTACTACTGCACTAGTCGTCAAATAAAGACTAAAATGGTGATCTGGTCTATGGTCTCCTGCATTTGGGTCCTAATGCTGAATCCTAACACATTCACTGAAGCCCATCATAACTACCTTGCCTGTGTTTGACAAACAGTCCACACACATGATTTATGGGACTTGAGCTGGGGTTTAAAGATGGTTCTACTCATTGACTGTAAAATAAAGATGGACAACATGAGAGCTCCTCAAAAGTGAAGCCAAATCATGCAGGTCAATCGCCTGCTGGTGATTGGCTGCAGTGTAGGTCAGAAATCCTGCCCTTCCCATATTAGCAGATGGGAAATTAGCTAAAATGAAAAAAGCAAAGTACACGTTAAATACATTTGTCTCAAATATGGTTTCTGTCGCTTTAGGTAGTTCTTTTCACGCTGATGTATGTTCATGTGTTAATTTTTCTGCTCAGTTTGGTTTTAATTAGTTGAACTCGATACTACAGCTCCACCGACCGATCACTTTACTGACTCTGGCTCCAAATGATGTCACCAGGGCAAGATGACAGCCCTCGTATCCGGGATATTTTGGCTTAATTTCTGTACAGTGGGAGGAAGTGGAGACGTCGTCATCCATCTTTATATATGTTCTACTACAAAGCCTGGTTCTATCCAGTACATCCACATATGCATTTATTCCTCCAGTCTTACATCTCATACATTATATCCCGCATGCCTTCCATCTTACTCAAACAATCCCAAAAACACCAGTTTTAGTCCCTTCTCTTCTTATTAGAAATCTTCCAGCAGTTTCTCCTTCCATCATCAAAACCAAAGGGCCAGTTTCGCCCATCAATACGATGTCCCATGGTGAAGCTTTGAATTCGACAAGAGAGAGAAGTTGCTGATGGGATTGCTGCTAGACCCGCAGGCGGCTGGCCAGGCAGGCTAACAAGTGAGTAGATGGACACCTAAAAGAGTTTGTCAGAATGAAGCTGCCTTCTCAGAGGTGTTCTGGGGCTTAAAATGGAAAAAGCAGGATGAAAACAAGGCTACATGGGACCACAGCCATTTCTCTGTGTTCTGCACATGAAGAAAGGATGCTTGATCAAGCGCAGCAGGGGGGAGAAGGCAGGCTGGGAGGCCAGAGGGATTTGTGCCTCTGCATGTGTGTGTATGACCATGTGTGTGTGTGTCTGGGCATAGGACTCATAAGATTTTATTATTTTATGAAAAAGATTTGCAACAGGATGCACTCTGCCAGTGGGCCAAATATACAGTGTCCAAGAAAAGTATTTTCTCTGTAACCAAAGTGAATATACTGTCATTATGCTTCATCTGTGATGAAAAACAAAGCGTTTCCATGTGAATGATTTATATTTTATGTAAGACACCAGGCTGCTAAATGTATGCATCATCCTGTGATAACAGAAACGTACAGAACATGTTTTTGTGTTTTTGAAGGATGCAGTCCACACTCACCCCTTTCATTTAAGAATTAAAATTGAAAGTTTTTGCAGTGTTGATTCCGTTGCCAGGTCTCAAGCACATCCGTCGACATTCCTTGCCACTTGAGTTTAAAATTCTGTCAATATAAAAATCAAAGCAGAATTGCATATACATGTGTATCTTGCCATTGGCAACAAACATCAAAAGAAATTGATCTATATATATATTTTTTTTTTACAGCTCCTGAAGGGAGATATTGGCTTTAAAGTCTCAATGCTATGGTGCAGATATACAAAGATTGTCTGTATGTTACAAAGGAATTGTATGTTTTTAAGAGAATGTAACAGAAACAGTTTCTCAGGTTAGGGAAAGATTGTTCTTTGGTTAAACTTAAATATGGGGATGCCCTTCACCAATGTCAGTGAAAAAAGTGCAAAATGCTGTATATTTGTGGGAGGGTACTAATGACAGAGGAGGGGAAAACAAGTACCTTGCAGTCACATTAGCAGTGACTAAATACACGATCAGTCGTAACATTATAACCACCTGCCTAATATTGTGTAGGTCCCCGTTGGCAGCAGATCCTTTAAGTCCTTTAACATTAAGATCTGGGGAATTTGGATGCCAAGTCAACATCTTGAACTCGTTGTGTTCCTCAAACCATTACTGAGCCATTTTTGCAGTGTGGCAGGGCTCATTATCCTGCTGAAAGAGGCCACTGCCATTCAGGAATACTGTTTCCATGAAGGGGTGTACTTGGTCTACAACAATGTTTAGGTAGGTGGTAAGTGTGAAAGTAACATGCATGAATGGCAGGACCCAAGGTTTCCCAGCAGAACATTGCCCAAAGTATCACACTGCCATGCACATGATGTAAAAGAAAATGTGATTCATCAGACCAGGCCACCTTCTTCCATTGCTCTGTGGTCCAGTTCTGATGCTCACGTGCCCATTGTAGGCACTTTAGGCGTTGAACGGGGGTCAGCATGGGCACTCTGACTGTTCTGTGCAGCTGTGATGCACTGTGTTTTGACACCATCCTGTCAGAACCAGCATTAACTTTTTCAGCAATTTGTTCTACAGTAGCTCTTCTGGGATCGGACAACATGGCTAGCCTTCGCTCCCCACGCGCATCAGTGAGCCTTGGGCGCCCGTGACCCAGCCGCCGATTCACCAGTTGTCCTTCCTTAGACCACTTTTGGTTGGTAGTAACCACTGCAGAATGGGAACACCCAACAACATTTCAGCAGATGCAGAATTTGGTTCCGATTTGCTAAAACGCTATTAAACCTCATCCTTAGATGTAAAAGAACATAATATTTTTGTGATTACACATTTCTTTATGAGATAGATATATTAGAGTTGAGCTAGCCGCTATTAAAGCATCAAAATGTCTATCTCCTTCTACTGCATTAGTAGGGATGATACTACTGACATCCAATAGGTGAGCAAAGTAAAGCTAATTTCCACCATCATATACCATCAAACTGCATGCAAAGACTGTCACCTCATACTCAAGCCAATGGATTAGTAGCAAAGGAGCAATTAAATTGGCAGTGGCATAATCATCACAGCGAGATGTGTAATTGTAGGAAATATGTTTAGGGGCACTCTCTCAGCGCCCAAATTTCCTAAACTTCAATCATTCCCTTCCTCAAGCTGTATTTATAAAACATATCCAGACCTTTTTCATTCAGAATACACGTTAAAGTAAACCAAACCTCAGGCAAAGACGGAATGATAGGTCTGAATTCTGTACAGTAGCTTTCATATAAACTAACTTTGAATATGGTGCTTTGCTGTGAAATGCAGCTGAGGCTTTTGTCAAATGCATTTTCTTGATTATTCCGATATAGAAAATATGTTTTATCCTCAACAACATGACCTCCTCTTCTCATCATCAACTGTTGCCTGCTCTCCCTCCTCATTGCGGGTCTCAGCAGGTATCCAGCCGAGCGAAAGTAGCATGTTACCCTTGGGTGAGACATCCAAGCATTCTTCTGCTTCCCATGCATCAGGAGTATAGCATGATGTCTGCCTTGGTTGCTCCAAGTACAAGAGTCATTTGTACTCTCACAACTTCTTGGCTGACAAAATGCATTAACCAGTACCAAAATCTAAATAATTAAATATCTGGCTGACATGGCTTGGCAAGAGCACCACATTGCTCGATTAAAACTTTATCACCAGACACTGTGGAAAGTTTCCAAAACAATTATCAGGGTATTAATGGTGGTGTGTCCTATGTAAAACAAGATACAGTGAAGGATTTAATTAGAAAAACTCATTATTTTCCATTTTCAGAATTTCAGAGTTTTCAAATGAATATGGCCCATTTTTTTTTCCTTCTCTTTTCATTTCGACTCTCATATACAAACACACACACACACACACACACACACACACACACACACACACACACACACACACTTGAACTTTTGCGTTCATTGTCACAATTATATATTTAAATCCCAGCTCATTCTTTCTGTCTCAATCTCTTTCTATTTTTTCAGAGAGAAACAGAGAAATTGAGGAATTAATTTACGTTGTTCTCTGGTGCAGCTGGGGATCCACAAGAGAAAGCTGCAGTTTTTCCAGCGAGGACATGTAGGAGATGAACACCTTGGTGGCAGGTGTTGCGCCGCTCTTTTCTTCTCCACCCTATTACATGCCCTCACTCACACATGTGCAGACCCAGTCTTCATCTTTTATGGAGTAAAACTACATCAGCATAGTGTCTGAAAGAAGCCTTTTATTGTCCCTGACCTCTACCTACTCTGACATGCTCGGTTCAAGGCTGTGCCCTGCATTTTAAAATCAAGACAGAGGCAGCACAATGGTATAACTTATTGGAAGTCGCTTTGGATAAAAGCGTCAGCTAAACAAAATGTAATGTAATGTATACGCACTGCATGCACAAAACCCTCAGTATACCCATTTAGTCATAACAAAACCCTTCCCAGGGTCCTCAGCCACACAAAAGGGCTCCTGCTTATGCTAAACAATTTGACAAAGACATGAATAGAGATTGCTGGTGGGTCACACAGCTCCCATAGGACACGGTATAAAACAGCACTGGAGGGGCATGTACCTGAAAGGCTGAGCAAACAAGCTCTCTGCCTGCGAAAACAAGAAAGAAAAGAAATGAATTGGGGAGGTCAGACTGACTGTAGCCTGTACTCGCACACAAACATACCAACACGTTCTCACTCCCACCTCGTCAAATACAGCAGCTTGGTCAGTGGGCCTATGCTTGGTCTGTTTCTTTGCTTAAGTTTAGGCTCAAAACCTACCTTGTTAGGTTCAGGAAATGACTGGTGACACTTGGTTTATGTTCAAGTCGTCTGAAACCGACATGGATGGCTTCACATTGCTGGTACATTAAACCCTCGTGCGTCTGGGATGGACGCGAAGGGCCGTGACAAAACGGAGATATCTGATGAGCGGGGTATGAGAACGGGCTAAAATCATGTAACTAATGCATGTATATATGATAAGTTAACGTAAATTCAAAACAAAGCAACTTAAATATTTTTTCAACTCTCACACTCAAAGGGGCGCCTCCAGAAATGACACTACTGGCGCGACTGCAGCGTCAGACTTTGAAGCCAAGGGCCTCTGACCAGGCTGCCAATTTGATGCATTGGGAGTGAGAGTGGGCTATAGATACTCACGATGACTCACATACACTCTTGGCCTTGTTAATCACAGCTGCTTTGTCATAAAGAAACTCCCACAAAAATCGCACAAAAAATGAACTTGAGTAAAAGGACTGTTTACTACAGCGCTCACTGGCACCGTGCTTGCTAGCAGCTGGGCTCGACAACAGCAGAAGGCAGTGTAAGACACTCAATAAATGCAATTGTTAATGAAAAGAAGAGTCTATTGCCAATTCAGATGCAATTGGTTAGTTTGTGTCTGGACTCCTTGTGCATTGTTATCGGTGGGTTTAGAGAAAAAGCATCGAGTGTGTGGCCGTGAAAAAACTGGAAACAGATGATCCTATTTCACATCCCTTAGAATTTGAACTAGATGAGCTTAGGTTACTGTGTGTGTGTGCTCGTGTGTGTGTGTGTGTGTGTGTGTGTGTGTGTGTGTGTGTGTGTGCGCGATATTCATGAGGAAGAGAGCAGGAGGGTAATTTTCTGCACTCACTGAGCCAGGCATTCCTCAGGACAAAGCGACTGGGGAGACACACAGATTACAAGGTTGAACAGGAGTGATGAGGGGACTGCGCGCACGCACTCACACAACCACCAACCCACCCACACACACACAAATGTACACATTCGACACCCCTATTTTCTCCTCTCTCGGCTTCGCCAAATCCGACTCCACCCTAGTAGCTCATGGCTGCCTGCTCTCTCAAATCTCTCTCTATTCCCAAATTGCTTGTCAAAAGGACGAAATTAGAAAATAAAACTGTGCGGCTGACAAACAAGATTACATGCTGTTTGCACCTGGTCGTGGCAATTAAAGCTCTGATGACAAGCGAGGATGGCCTCCTAATGTGGTGTCTCAAAGCATATCAGTGTTTTCACAACAAGTACCTTTGTGGCAGCGCTGCCAGCCGCACTGCCTGTCATTCTTTGGCCCTTTGTGCTGTCTGTTGTATGCTGTCATGAGCGGTCTGGGATATGCTACATTGAGATATTCATAATTAAAACTGCGGCATCAGATACAGCCATAAAACTGACACTGCTGATTTAGATTTAAAGGCTGATTTATCACAACCAATGGGGAACGAAATAAGAAAATATGGGAGAAAAACTGTGCGTGTATTAAAACACAAGTCAAATTTAGCCATACAAATTCCAGATGTCCTTGAATAGACAGAAAATATTGTTGTAATCAAATATCAGAGTCCAAACATGCGCATCGACTAACTGCTAAATACAGTACATCCTAATTTTAATGTTCTGTGTGGTCTGTGCAAACAGTGCGGTCTGCCTTCTACTAAGTCCTCATGTTCAGCGGCTTCAGCTCAAGGGAATATTCTGAAAGCCCTTCGTCTTAAATAGCCCCATTTGAATGGCAGCAGAAAAGCAAACAAAATTGTTTAAATGCACCACTTACACAAGCTGATCGCTTTCTTCTCTCATATTTGTGCCAGAATAATAACACAGACCCTTCGCGTAAACAGACCACACGTCATTATTTCATAAGTTTGCCGAGTTGAGCTCAGTAAATTATGTACACTTTGCTTTCTTGGGAAAGACAGGCCTTTACGTTAGTGTTTAAGCTGCCTAGATGAGGGTAATGTCTATATATACACCATACGCTGAGAAATCTATCAAACCCCACAAGAGACTTGAGCATGAAAGAGGACTCGAGTTAACTGCCAGAGTTCACAAAAATAATAGATACGGAAGCAAGTGCAAATCTATAGATATAGTTTATGTGAGGTTTTGTTATCCTTAGCATGTGGATAAAAGCGATATATAAATGCAGTCCATTACCTGTTATTGCTTTTATTCTCTATTTACCTGCTGCCTTTGCATTTCTTAGGTTGTTGATTGAAGTATGTTTGGTATTGATTAGCAGGATACTGAGCTGGTGAAAGAAGCCTTTTTCTTCTTTGGCTTCATATCGAACATCGTCTTTTCTGGTCTCCTTTTGGCTCCTTGGCGGTCTTTTAAGGTCTATCATTGACTGTGACTAGCCCATAAAAAGCTAAACTATCCTCATTAGCAGTCACTCTCCTCCTGCTATGTTGGCTCTGTGTGGTATCTCTCCCTTTAGTGGTTTCCAGTGTCTCTCTGTCTGCATGTGGAAGAGTATTGGAGAGCTGGGGGCTTCAGACTGACAGATGGAGGCTGCTTTGTGACCCCTAGAGATTGGTAAGCCCTTCTGTCCCCTCCTGATTGAGTGTCTAACTACCGGTTGCTCTCCTCACGTCAAACAACCCTGCTTTATGTTATCTAAAGCCGCTCCCACTTGGCCCACTTGCTGCGATAGCAGTGTCAGATCCTGACAGCAATTGTCATCTGCAGCTAGAACTGATGCCATTGAGGCACGATGAATGGCACTTTTATGAAAATAGTCAAAACCGCACAGGTTTGAATGAAGATAAGAATATGCATATTAGGGAGAAAACAGAAGGGGTAAATAAAATCGTTCTTGGATTGTTTTACGAACAGATGAGTCAGATGAGTAATGACTCTCAGAAGTTTGAAACTATCACGAGACAACTGAAACATTTGAACTGAAACACTTGGCTCTACATTCATTTTAAATGAAAAGCACAGGGATTATAGCCACAATCAGAATTATGGTCACAGTGTCCCCTTCTGTTCATGAGTGATGGTGTTGAATAACGGCCAGAAAAGTGTTTCTGCAGAACATTATGATGTCACAGTGAAGCTGACTTTTGAACTTTTGGGTATTAAATGTCATCACTTCATCATTTTTATCATGTTAGATGTTTGTGTGAAATTTTGTCCCAATTCGTGCATGAATTCTTAAGATGAAGAGTGTGTTCTGTGGGGTCATATTGACCTTTGACCACCGTGTAGTCTGTTCATCCTTGAGTCAAAGTGGACAGTTGTGCCACATTTGAAGAAACTCCCTCAAGTCGTTCCTGAGATATCGCGTTCATGAGACTTTGTCACGGCTATCACCACAGGCACAATAAAGTAAAAATAAAGATCATTCCAAACACAGCTGGTTGCAATGTCAGATGAAAGACTACCGAGGTGTCCTGTGGTTTTAAGGCTGCGACCTGTTCTCATCCCAGCTCGTCACATGGCGGCGTTTTGTCATGCGCCCTCCGCATCTTAGCCCTCTGGCCAACGCCGTTGCGCCCCATCTATGTTACTTTGGTTAAGTTTAGGCACAAAACCTACGTGGTTAGGTTTGGGAAATGACCGGTGATGCCACCCCTCTTGGCACGTTCTCTCTTTGGAAAGTACGTTGCGCTACATCATCTGTTCAAGTGGTCTGAAACTAACGCGAACAGCATTACATCGCTTGCACATTAAATCTTTGTGCGTCTCCCACCTCCTGCGTCTGGATGAGACTCGAGGGGCTGTGACAAAACGTCGATAACTGATGAGCTGGGGATGAGAAGGGGATGATTTTTAGATACAGAGAACTAGAAAGTACTGTAGAGTATGAGTGATTATACTAGGCTCTACATTCTTCTTGCAGACCTCGAAATCTGGGATTTTTTATTTAGTTGAAAAGTATATTACAGCACTGTATGCAAAGACACAGAATTAGAAAGGATATTGAACAAATTGCTGCATTTCTGATTCATTCTTGAGTGAAAAGGTGTTATTTTATAATGATTTATGAGAAAAATCATTATAACTCCAAAAATAAAAGTTCATGATTTCTGAACTGACCAAGCAAGCAGCATTCAATGCTAATGCACCTACATTTTATGATGTCGTTATTGTGTTAATGCAAAATACAGTCGAGGTGGATTTGCATTTCTCTTATTAGGGGTATATAACATATTTAATAAGACATAAGACATATTTAATAAGACATAAGACATAAGACAGTTTTGTTTTGCAGAAAGTAAGTGGACAGACATCAGCAGGCACTCCCTGATAAAGCTCTGCCGGGCTGTGCTGCAGCAACTTCTTGCATATTTCGGCAGGTTTTATGAAGTACATGTTCAGTTGGTTTGCCAGGTGACTGACGTGGCCTGTTAAGAGCCTCCTTGTGTGCATGATTTAGAATTATCCTGCTACAAATGAATGACTGTTCTCAGAAGAACTGAGCTTTACACGGTTTACCCAACATGACAACCCTCAAACATCGTTAGAACTGAGAGCCACACTTTGCAGTTCAAGGTAAAGGTGTAATGTTTTTCTATCACGTTGAGTCGATGTGTAGAAATAAAATAACTTAAGCATGATTTATTACAGGAAACACTCATTTGAAATGCATTACTTTTGTGTATAATACTTGAATGAGAAACACTTGAATAAACACACTTATCCAGACATGTTATTTGATTTATTCACATTAATTCAACATGATAGAAAAAAACTGCATTAAATGTGACCCTTTGTATTGAACTTATGTAATAAAATTAGATGGGAATTTTACATATAGCTACAAAACTTAAAGTCAATGTTTTGGGCATATTTTTGGAGCTGAAGTGCAGAACCCAAACAATGAAATCATGTCACTGTACTTTCTGACAGTGCTGCATAATTATTTGTATGTAGTGCAACACATTTGCCTCTGAATTTGGAGAGGACTTTGTAATGCAGAGATGCCAGTTTTCAGCTCCTGAACATGCAGTCATTGATGTGGGAATGTGATGTGGGATTGAGAGGCCCCCACAGATGGATTGTTCTGCCTGGCAGTGAAGAGCAACAGAGCAAAACAGAGTCATCTTAAGCAGAGCGTACTTGTGTTTGATTTCTTTCTCTGTTTATTGCATGCTAAATACCTTTTTCACTGGTCAGGAGGAGAAACTGTCCTGCAGCAACCATCTCACGATCATGATTCATGCCATCTGTGACTCTGCTGGCTCGTTTATTGCTCTCTCCCCGTGATGGCACCAAGCCCTTGTGTGTCTTTACAGTAATATTGAGCACTCACAAGAATGGATAGACAGGTGCTGAGTGAATTCACCGATTCACTCTCGGTCTCTTTTTTTTAAATTTTTCTCAAACAATATTAAAGTATTTCCAAAGTAGATTCTCTCTGCCTTTCAACCTACAGGCAGTTATCTAGCATTCTGTAATTGGCAGCAGAAAAAAGGGGGGGAAATTTAATCAATATTAGCGTCTGAGTTTCTCAGCCTGTTTGAACCAGCTTTAACTGATGCAGAAATGCCCTCTCCATGTCCACTGAGGTATAAAAGGTTGGATTCAAAGGAATCTGCAGACTTCTCTTCTATTTTTCTTTTGTTTGTTTGTTTTTCAATGTACTTGCTTTCAGTTGCATAAAAATCTTTAAGCAGGTATCAAGGGCATGCCAAGCACGTACTGGAAATGCTAAACAAAGCAACCTCGGACACTTCAATAAAAAAGTCAACAAAATGAATGTTTAAGGATATCTAAGGAGTGCTATGCAGACAGAGAAAGTTCTTTATAAAATGCATTGTTAACACTTTACACCCAAGGACAGAGACTGGAAATGAATGGTGGAAGAACAAGTTGGGGTTTTTTTTGTTTTTTTTCAGTAGCCCATCTAAAAAAAGGGTCCACAAAAACACTTTTCTTTAAAGCTGGGATGACTAAAATGACTAAAAACAAGTAATTAAAGCTTAAAAGTCCAAAGATGCAACGTTTAAATAAAAAAGTCCAGGGATGTAACGGCTTTGATATTAAGCAAAAATAGGTAACCAACAGTTCTGTTCTTGTATAGAAGTTTGTCATGTCCAGATCCAATAGCGCTCTCATTGCTAACTGGGTCCAAAGGCTCCACCCTCGTCATACTGCCCAAGGCCGTCGTGCAGTCCTCCTCTACAGCGAGAGGTTTCCTCCCGATGCAGCCCAGCGGCGACTTCAGCTACACTAAAACAGGAAAGGACAATGGTATGGGTCCCAAGTCTACTGGGTAACACTACGATAGTACTTTATACTGAACTGACTTTTAGCTGCAGCTTATGCCAACATGAATACATCTGTTGTATAAAGAAAGCCATTTACTCACTCGTCCGGGCCGAGACTCAAGCCTCTGCCCAGTAACCGTAGATAGAAGCACTGGCTCCATCTCAACCAGTGTCCAGTGGAATCAGGTGAGCAGTTGTAGTTGCAGCAGCGACAGCGTGTTCCTTTGTCCAGCTGGGTACGTCTCTGAACTTAAGTCCTGACTGCGTTAAAACTCCCTCCACCACCTGAAGCTCCACAGGTCACTGGCTTCTTAATGTCCCGCCCCAGACTGAGGATTGGCCGTGTTAGCTGTCAGTTCCATTGCTTAAATCAGGTTCACTGTTAGTTAGTCTATTGCACTTTGTTCGTCCCGTAGGCTGTACACTGCGACAGAGAAACACTACAACACACAACTATGCAACCCAAAGAGTGCATTCCAATCCCAAAAGCCAAATAATCCTAAACTAAATATACATGCAAACAAAATACATTAAATTAGGAATTAGAGCACAGCATCCAATAAATAAACTTGTTACTAATAAAAAAAATGAGTCGGTGTATGGGGAACATGAGGAGTGTTTTAAAGTGGTCAGTATTATTATCTAGTCAAGGATTGTGGGACAACTGCCTGTAATTCGGCACTGTCACGCATTTCTCGTCTGGTCACCCTGAATCAAAGATATTTATGGACCCAGTCTGTTCTCTAGAAACTTACCATTATACTTTATAGTCCTTGATTCATAGACATTCAGGAACTACTTATTGCGATTCATTAACTAACAGGTCACTACTGATTTGTTTGTTACTCGTTCCGTTGTAGCTACTGACAATTTTGTGTAACATATTTTAAAGTATTAACAATGCGTTCTCTCTTTTTCCATTATTTTAAAAATACATGTAACTTCTTTTGCAGCAGACTGTGCACACTCCCCTCTGTGATGATGTCTGAATTGTCTAGACAGCCGGGATGAAGCTGCATGCTGTAAGAATGTCTGTATGTGGAAGAATCATGGGAATACATAGACAGTACATTTCCACACACTTCCACATTGCATTAGGCATGTTGAATGTTTAATATTTATATAGATAGATAGATAGATAGATAGATAGATGGTGGATGGATGAGTCTCCCACGTGCCATCTGGCAAACACAAGTCGAAGTATACAAGGAGTCTCCCCTCTCAGCCACGGAACTCTGCCTGCTGGAGGCGATTTATAGTCGTGCCATGTTATTTCCCATTTTTTATGATGTTTCACTGCCTTCAAATTGTTCTTGTATCCTTTTCTCTCTGAGTACTTATAAACAAACTTTTGTTTGAACTGGTCCATGTCTCTATCCAGTTGGTCCTACACTTGTCCCTATAAGCTTAGTTGCATTCAAGAGCATCTTTAAACATTTTTTAAAATGTATTTACGGATAAAATAACCAATAAGAGTGTAAATATTGTATGTTCTATTTGGCTGAAGTCTTGGCATGTATGGTATTTAAACTTCAGGCAGAAATAAATCAATTAGGTGCATGACTTTTCAACCATTTTGCCCCGTTGCCTGGTGCACTATTTAAGAAAGTTGGTAAGAGCCACAACTCCAACTGAAATTTTAGAAGTTTTAGTCCAAACTTGTAAAGTTTTGGTTTTAGGACAGCTGTGGGGCTTTGTGAATCTACACAACAGACACCAGAGGAGATTGAGCCATTACCCCTCTCATCCACTTGTTCGATTGTACAGTAAAATATGGTTTTATTTTCTCTATTTCTGCAGTTTCCCTAACTTATTCCAAGTGATCAATTTATCTACATTCAGCAACCCCAACTCAGCCGCAGATCGGACTGTTTTCAGTTAGCCTCACTGACTCTGAGGAGATAGAAGGCCATTTTTACCTACACAGCATTCTGGATATTGATTATTGTTATTATTTTATAACCGAGTGAAGGTTTTATTTGAAATAGAATGTTTATATATGTGGCCAGCTTGGGGCAGTGGGAAACCAAGTACCCTGACTACAGTGAGCTCGAGGATATTGCCTAAGGATTTAGTTATGAGGAACTTGCACACACTGAACATTTTAAAGCAAACAGACTGGTGTTCTTACACTGGTAAGAGTTACTGTTTGAACATGAGTTCACATTCAAAATGTTTCTTTTATTAAGAAGATAGCAATATTTTTTAAAGTAAATGTTTCACTTTGGAGAACAGAGAAATGCCTTACAGAACTTCAATATTAAATGTTAGTGTTACTTCAATTACTTTAATTAGCATACTTCAATGCTATTTGAAATGGGGGGGGAGGGGAGCTCTGGCTATCATTCTTGGCAGTTCTGTTACACTTGATCCACAATCTGGCTCTGAACAAAAGCAGAAACGGTGTTAAAATAATTCTACTCTAATACAGCTGGATTTTCAGGATAAAACTGTCGAAACTGGAATCGCAGAATGCGTGCAGCATGATACAAATCATACGGCAAACAATACTGTGGATGTGAAAGGGGTATTCAAACACACAGTGAATCATTGCATGAATGACAGAAACTCGACTATCCGTGCAAACAACAGAATGAAGGACAGGCAAAAATAGAAGGCGAAGCATAAAGAAAGAGGGGAAATTGAAAGCACGGCAAAACAGCCAACAACAGAATCAAATGAAGACAATAAAACAAAAGGAACGTGAAGGCAAAACAACAGAGAGCCTCTGCTTTCAGATATCATAGTTTCCATATTTAAATAGCCCTTTATTAAAACCCAACCATTGTGGCTGGCACACTGAATTGTACACGTGTGCACACCAGTGATTGCATGCCTACACAAACTGGCATCCATCAAAACTTAACAACAAACAACACCAAACTTGCCAAGGTGACTAATATGAAGGTGGCTTCAGTATAAAGGAACTGAAGAGGATGAGTGCCAGACTTTACAAGTTTTACACAAAGTCCACCTCCACTGTCAAGAACAATGTCCTGGACATATATTCGAAATAGAAACACAAGTTAACATCCAGCCAAATTAAGTCAATGGCAATGACAGACTCAAAAAGCACCTTTTAGATGCCTCTCATTGTTGGGATATTTATAGCTCATCCTGGTTATTGAAAAAGGGATTTGGCATTTACGTGCAACAGCTCATAAATATTTTACTTGAGACTGAAATATTAAGAGAACAGTAGCATGCAAGTAAACATAGTCTCCGGCAGGTCCGTGCACAGGCAGGTGAATCAATCAATGAGAGCCAGTGTTGTCATCAACAAACAGGCAGTTGCATCTCTGACATTTTGTTTTGCAATATATGCTGGAATATGATGTAAAACATGTAGTGAAGCATGCAAGGACATATAGGAACATCCCTGTCCCATGTTTGAAACCAGTTACATGTTTTTCTTTTGATGGAGAAGAACTAGAATCTGTACACTTTCTGGATGCAGACACACATCTTTAGAAAACTGACATTGAAGAGTTACCACCCAGTTTCCCTGAAAGGATGTTTAACTGCGATGAGTCAACTTCTACAAGCTTATACACATTTGTAGCGCAGAAAATGAATTTAATGTCAGAAAGCACATGAAAGCTTTCCAGAATCATACCTTTATTTAGCGAGAGAGACTGTGAAAAACTTAAAATACCTTTCTGTAAATTAAGTTTTAACTTATTTTCTGTCTAGTTCAACTATTAAGTCTGTAATTATGAAACACGGACATATTCTGTCATCAGACAGGCTACTGAACAACAGCTTGCAGCACCCTCCTTTGTTTACATACAAGAGGTCGAGAAGAGGCGGATTAGACCTCAGGCTTCCGTCATCATGCAATCCCTAATTAACTGTAAAACTGCCCGTGTTTTCAGTCTACCGTTCTGTCAAAGTAATGAAGTTACAAATTTGGATTAGCGAGCACCGAAATGGTTTCCGATGGTGATCATCTTTAATCCTTCTACCTCTTGATTGCTTCTCTGTAAACCTGGTGACGTTGTAACTTCCAGAATATAATCTATTCCTTCTACCATTGATTAATTGTCTTTTGGAAGAATGAATGATCCTTGGTTTGATCCAGGAACAACCACTGGTTTAATGTGTTTTATGAACATGGTTACCAGTGTGTTGTATACATCTTGGATTATTTATTAATTGTTTTTGTCATTTGAAATGTCTGACTGACTGATTGGCTTCAGATTAAATTGTATCCAATGTTTGGCTTTGAGGTTTAATGTGTTTTCCATCATTCACATGTTGACTTACCTGGAATCCTTAAATAAGCATTGTATCCCTGCTTTTAAGACCAGATGGCACTTTGTGTGTTGCCAGAAATCTGACCAAGTAAACGTATTAAAAGATAGATTTATGAGTGAGACTCTCCAGAACCACCAGTTACCTCAAGGTTAGTACTTTATGTGTGTCTACAGAGACTTTCTAGCTTTTCAGCTTGCTTGTGTAAATCACCATAAAGACTAGTGATTAGTCTTCCTTCGTTAACCTTGCATTACTAATGTCAGAATTACAAATCAAATAAACCCGAATGCCATTAAGTGACTCCACCATTAAAAACTTTATGTAAAAATGTGTACATTCATCTGTCCTTTAGTGTCCAGCTCCTCTCCATGGCCATAACTCGCACTATTAATGAAGTGCAGAAATGTGTCGTTGGTCAAGTCCATGTAAAGCTAAAGGTTGTGGTTGTGCATTTTAATTAGATCATGCAAGGCAATCATTTTTTTGTCCTTTAAAGGCCTATTTTTCATCTTATCAGGAGCAGTGGCCAGTGTGTGTTTACTATGTCCGTGGTGATAAGTGATAGTGGTTAAAATGGGTGGATTGGAAGATAATAAAATAATCGGTTCAAATGACGGTTGCTTTAATTGCAACATATAACAGAAGAGTAATAAGCACAGTTCACAAGAAGAAGAAAAAAGCCTCCTGGTATACATGAATAAATAGCAATCATAGTCCAAACTATGCTTTTAATCAAACGCTGACACTGAATACAGTGTGTAACATGTTCAGTTCAAACCATATGGTGAGTATGGGGCAGTGACAGTGAGTTTTTGGCATCAAAAATAAAAATTTGACACTGTAAACAAAGTCTGAACTGAAAAAAAAAGAGACATGAAGAAGAAAAATCTGAAGATTGTCACTGAAGAACACATCAAAATACCAACGTTTATCAATGTTTCTGTTCTGCCAAATATTCGTTCCAGTGCCAATACAGCTTTTTCATATAGAAATATTTCAATGCCAATGTTTTCTTTTTCAGTTCAGCTGCTTTTCTCTGTTTGAGCAAAGAAGTCCACATGGCGAAAAGCCTCTGCAGGCTACAGTTCCATTATACAGAAAATACCTCACTGGGAAAAAAAACTAATGTCTGAAATGGTGAAATAATGTACATTGCTGTGCATAGATGCATGAATTATCCAGAAAGTATACAAAATTATCAACTAGTCGTTAGTTAACAAAGTTGAGTTGTCTCATCCCAACATGTCTGTATGCAGATGCATCATTCCCCTCAAAAGTCCGGTCACTGTCACGTTTAATTACAACAGATGCTTTGCCTTTCTTCTACTTGCACATTATAAAGGCAAAAAAAATGAAAAGAGGATATTAAAAAAGGTGAAATAAATGAAGAAAGAGAGACTATCCCCTGCTGCTCATTGGTTCTTTATGTCTTCCCTGGTCCAGGAGGAGCACTGTCACATTTATGCCTAAGAAGGCAAGTGCTCCCGCAGCTCCCTCTCCTGGGTTTTCCAACCCCATCCCTCTCTTTGAAGATCCTTTTTTTTTTCTTCTTTTGCAGCATCTGCTTTTTTTTTCTCCTTCCCCCAGCAAGTGTTATATTGCCTCCCTTCCTCTTTTCACTTTTTGATTGCGTGTATCTCTCATCGGAGTCCTCTGGCTAATTGCATCATTCTAATGGTCTTTTTCATGATCGTACACTGTGGCGAGTTGACGTTTCATGCGGCTTATTAATTAGCATTAGCGACGAATAGGACGGAAAAGTGGAGAGAAAGTGCTGATCAGTAGTTTGAGTGTAGAAATTGCAATTGTCTTGGTTCGGGGTATTGTGACTGCGAGGGGATCAGGAAATGAGGCTCAGATCCAAAAAGTTTACATCATTCCTGGCTAACCCCTTTATTTTAATACCATAAAATACCTAATCACTCGTACTGTTCATATCAGTAAACAGCCAAGTGGAGTGGTGCTCTGATGTCTATTGACATTTTATCTCACTTGGCTGTAACCATTATCAGCAGCATCCACACAGCAACAGGACTTGGCCTGCGAGTGGAGCGAGTAGGTGTCTCCATCCTCATCCTCTCCTGGCACACACATACACACACACGCCCACACACGCACATACACAGTGGTGGCAGCGAGGATGTTGGAAGTCTCCTCCTTTAGCTGGAGGCTTACCTCTCCCTCTCGCTCTGCCTCTCTCTCTTTCCACTCTCAGTCACTCCGAGATGCTGCCACGTCAGAGCAATTTAACAGTTCTTTGATCCATGTCCTGAGAGTGAATGGCAACAAATTAAGCAAATTATTTGAACCACCCACGGGCCTAAGGCTAAGAGAGAGATGGAGGGAGGAGGGATGCTACAGTTGTTAAAAAAGGAGGGTCGAGTGTGACTGCCAGAACTGTGATGGAGGGAATAAAAAATAAGTAAATAAGACGTGCATTTAAATGTATGGGTTAACCGAGGAATGACCTGAATCAGGGGAGATGTGTTCTGCCTCAGTTCGCACTGACAGCCTGGTTCAGGAGTTAGTAGATGGCTGGCTGAGTTATTTACCTCGGCTTTGGTGGCCGAGTTTCTGTGAACAGTATCAGAAAACAACGCCGCCATGATGTCTTATCTTTAGGAGGAAAGCAATTGGGTGTAAAAAGGAATTCCTGCCTCTCGTCCTTTGCTTTTCATTGCCTCAGCAAAACATTGTTTGGTATTTAGTCCCTGATGTCCCTCAGTGTTTTTGTTATTGTGGTGTAGTTTTGAGGTGTTGACACACTATCGTACTTCACTGCATTTCAAGCTGAATCCATTACTGAGTAAAAACAATAATGCCCTAAAATTAAGGATGATGTCATTATAGGTTAAGGTCAGCATTCTTGTACTTCTGCGTAGTTAAATGAATGGCTGCGTCTACCTCAATCAATCACTGATTTAATGCACCACCTGGCAAGCACGCTAAGTGACACATATCAAACACACCCCGATGTTACGGGATTCTCAGGTGATGCTGGTTTAGCAAAATGCTAAAAGCTAAAATGCTCACGATGATTTCTAAATTTGCTGCATCGCTTATGAACTCCCACCTTCAGTGAGGTGTGTGAGGACTTTCTGCGCTTTCTATTTCTGTCAAAGCTGTGACAGCAGAACCTCTAAATGCACTGGTTATAGTGGGACAGAGAGGCTAAATGGACTGGTTATAGTGGGAAAGTGGACTGGTTATTATATGCATTATATGCACTCAGACAGGTGAGTACATCCACTAGTAACGTAGTGTTGTGTGTGTCTGCGGTGTGTAAAACTCAGTCTTGTGTTAGTTTTGTACTCTTTTCCTGTTAAATGTAGTGAGGCTAAACAGAGGAAGCTGTTGTGTATCTATAGTTGATAATCAGTGCTATGGACAGGCTCCAAAATCTGTCTAAACAAATGGAGTTTCTTGTCGGTTTGGTGGCTTGATGTTGTTGGATCCTCATTGAATGAAACATTCAATTTGTTAATTTAACAGTGGCATTATATAACCCCCGACTTGTATCCAAGTACAATTTTAGTGGAGTACTTTTACTTGTACTTGAGTAAAATTTGTGTAAAGTAACAGTACTTTTACTTGAGTATAATATTCTATTACTCTTCACACTTCTGCACAATCAAATACAGAAATGCAGTCAGACAAAACAACACATTACAGAAACGTGTTGCAAATACAGGACAAAAACAAAACAAACACGTGTTCCCTGATGAACACAGCTTGGACGTGCTTGTTAAAATGGTTTGTGACTATGAAGTTATGGTCCGTGTGTCATGTTTATGTTTTTTTCGTATTTGCAGCGCTTTTCTTCTTTGTGTGTCTTTGCAGCACGACCGTGTTTTTGGTTGCATTGTGTTCATTTGCTGTTCATGTTCTGTCAAATTGATGTTTTGGTGTTTTGTCCATGTGTTTTCTGAACTTGCAGGGCGTTGAGCCACCGTTCATATCAGTAGTAAAACCACAACAAATACCAAAGTAAAATCGACACAAATACGGGCAGACAGAGTCCAAAGCCAAAACAATGCACTAATAATTCAGAATTGGTTTGTTTCTCACCATTATTCTCAGTTTGCTCTTAGGATCTTAACGATCCAGCAGTGTATGCTGTGCACAGGCAGATAAGCCGGTTTGGTCCAGGAAAGAGCTGGAATTATCACAATACAACCACTCCTTTTATGACTGCAACTCACTAATCTTGTTATTTGTCAGACCCAGTGTGACTGCAGTCCTTTGCCATATATCCCATTTCAAATAATATAAAGGGGGAATGCACGCTGCTCCAAATGTCTTGATCTGAGAATTGTATTTATTTTTCATATTTTCTTCGTACAAAGGAACAACACAAGAAAAAAAGAAGAAAAACTATATATATATATATATATATATATATA
>JBBPCS010000023.1:785651-803556 GCA_037974645.1 Hollardia meadi
AACACAATAAAAAAATAAGAAAAAATATATATATATATATATATATATATATATATATATATATATATATATATATATATGAACTAGACTTTGGCAGATGTACCCTACGCCCCGTTAGCTGAGGTCAAAGATGGTCTTTTCAGTGTGAGCGCTGACAAATTGTCATTTCAGAGGTTTGGCTTTATATTCTGTATTTCCGTACATGCCATCTGCTGACAGAAATCGTGCTGCAACAGTTGCAAACTTGTTATATTGCTTGTAACTTCTTCTTTCTGGGTAAAATAATGAAGGTGATGTAAATCCAGACCAATTTTTCATCGAGCAAAAATCTTTCTTTCCAAAGAAGGCTGAGTGTGACCCGCAAGGTGTCAATCATTCTCTGCCATTAACTCTCTTCCAGGGCTCCCGCTCCTGAAATAACTGTGCTCCATACTATTCATGATTCTAGCCATCATGATTATGTCGCTCTCAGCGTTCAAATCTCTGAGAGCCGCCTGCTTCATATCCCTCAACTCAGTCATCAGAATTTAAGTTGTCCTCATCCTCCGTGTCCTCTGCTCAGTTTCCCCAAGTTAACAGGAGGAACTGGGTAGACTGGAGCCCTGGCTTCTCTCGTCATAATGTAATTTCACAGCTCATTATAGTCCTAGGACCATTCCCTTCAGATAGTGTCAGCGCTGGTACTAGATATGCATTACCTGGCAGATCTGGGTCAGACGGTATTTGCAAATCATTCTTAGCTCTTCCCTGTCGTCTGTCCAAATGTTAAGACAACCATGGGAAAACATTTGAAACTTCACTCATTAAAAGTTAATTTATGGTATTTTGCTGTATTTTGCTGCCACCCATCAGGTGCTGCATGTGGAATATTTTAAACTAAAGAATTATCCTTGAATGTAGTAAGGAACAACGTGTTGGAGATGGACAGTAGCTTTACTCTATTTACCCCCCTATTGAAATGCAGAGCATTTTGTTTTTGTCTGAAAGTAAACCTGACAATCCACATTGGTAAACTAATTAATGCTTAATGCTTCACATTATTGTAATGAGCCTTAATGAAGCATTTTCCCAGAGCAATTAAGATAAAGATTGTAATGGATTCAGCACACAGGTGTGCTAACATTTATCTTCAAATCAATGGATTCCCACTGCCTGAGCTGTAATTAGACTGTCAGACTCTGATAAGGGTCATGCCAAAGCGGTGTTGTGTACTCAGCAAATGCCTGCGTGGATATCTGTGTGCGTGCCTGCATACCTGTGCATCCACTGCTACCTCAGCTGAACTAAAGGCCTGTTATAAATGATCTGATTAACCTTGTGAGATGGAGAGCAACTCTTGATTTTAAGTAAGGTAGAACTGATGTAATTTGGTGGAGTGCTTGTATGTCTGCAGCTAGTGTACTGTACTATAGGAGCAGTACCTTCTCTTTTTAATATGCTGTGCTGCACAAGAGAAAATTGCAAATTAGTATTGAAAGCCCAATTGATCTTTTGATCTGGTGCATGAAGCTATTGTGTACTGCTGCAACAAAACACGGGCTGCCTCTTGTCAAGATTCTGCTAATAGGCTCCTATACAGAGCTAACGGGTCAGAGATCAGTGTTAGAAACTTAACAAACTTAATAAAAGACTCTCGTACAGGCCAAACACTCTTCAGAATATTATAATATAGAGAGCAATGTTTCAGTAAAGATCAAAGGATTTATTTATGTTTATTGGCCATTCAAATCTGAAATTTATACTGGAAGCACATTACAGATTTCTGACAGTTTTGATCTTCAGTTTACTTGAAAGCAAACACCTCATGATAATAAGAGAAATGTGGCCCCAGATTAGTTTGACTATAAGATCATAATTAGTTACATACAGAATGTTCTTCCCCTCACTTGCAATAAAGACACTGAACTCCTCACGTTAATCCTCCAGCTCAGCCGGCACCTGCTGCTCCCCGACACAAAACTCACACTTCCCTTTCGTCGCAACGTTGATGCTGTGGCGATGTGTGCCTGTTGTTATTGCATTTTGTGGGCATTAATGTGTTATTGTGTGTATTGTATGTGATGTAATATACTCCTCAATGTGGCTGTGTGATGTTGTGATATTGATATTGCTGGTGTTGTACTGTTATGTACTCTAACAAGCAGGGCTGTGGGGTCATTAAAGTGAATTTGAAGTGAATTGATTTTCTTTGAAAAATGAATTTGCAGCACTTTTTTTACCACATGGTTTCTATATTAATTTAAAAAAAAGAAAAAAAGGAAGTCAACAATAAATATAAGATGAAAAAGAGGGGGTTTCGATAAGGAGCGATAAGGTTAGTGAACAGAAGGAAACGGTGACATGAAAGTGGACCTCAGACATTTCGGCGTCAGTTGTTTATCTCCTCTTTCGTCCATTAACTTTCTGTGGGTTCAACCCAGGCACAGAAAATAATCCCCAAGTCTTCCTCGTAGTCGCATCACCACAGGCAAACTAGGAGCTCATTGAAGTATGAAGAAAAACAGAATCTGAAAAAAATAAAAAATAAAATTCCACACTGCTTTGAAAGAGCAGCGGTACCACTTCAGTGGGTCGAATATTCGAGAGGCTTAATAAAGCAGCAGTGTTCACTCAGAAGTGAATTACAGAGTATCAGCACATGCATCACTTAGTGATCAAAGCACTTAAATGAGTTTTAAACCATTACAATAATTTGTTTTGGTTGGGGGCAAAACAAATTCCAGCCCTCTCCCCTGCTCCCCTCTTCACTTCTACTCACTGACGCTCAGTCAAGCATCATGGGGAAGGCAGTAATTACATGCACCCATAATGAAGGCATTGTAAAATATTCATTGAATTCTTTAGAACTGCTGTTGTACACAAGGCTGCAACTCCCCCTCTTCCACACAGGGTTAACCAGTGTGGTTTTGCCCGTTGACTGACAATGGCCACAGGTGCGGCTGCCTCATGCCTGTGAGCGAGTTTTTGAGTCACAAAGCATTTCTAATTGGTCATGACAGGAGCTTCTGGTTGCCAGATTTGATCTTTACAAGCCCCTAGAATATTTCTTGTTCCTCATCTCTCCACACAGTGTTCTAAAAACTACATTCTTTGAGATAGTGAAGGTCTCAAGCAGAGGCAACTGCAGCTCTAATAACAACAGACTGACTAGACAACTGATAAAAAAAACAAACCCCAACACATAAATGAAAGAACAAATACAGCAACACATAAAAAGTTAATGTTTTTGATCTGCTGGCTTATATAAAGCTTAACTCTGTATCTTTTTGCCCAATTCCTGCAGTTGAAGCTGAACAGAATATTAATGAAGCACTAAATGAGAATAAAAGAGATTGTTGCTATGTCTGTACATACCTGTATAAAGATGTATGATTCACAAGATGCAAACTTCATTAAACACAAGGTCACCGCCAGATGAACTTTTCTTTTATCATGATTGTCAAGCTTAACAACCGAGGTCACTGGTGGTTTAACTAGACTTCCATTGAATCTCCAAACTTTGTGTTTCTGCTCAAAACTAACTGACTCGGCATATCATTAAACCTAGATAATCATGTTGGAACCATGAGTCAAATCCACCCGGAGTTATTTTACATTTGCACATTTATGGGACCTTTTAATTCTGAGCATAAATTATATACAGTATTATTTGTGAAATGATGACCATGAAATATATGTATGAATTTATTGATAGATGACACTATCATTTTATTTTTATGGCATCCTTAATTTATTCCATGAAATGGTTATAATTTAACATGAAAACAGCCACTGAAGAAATGGAACAAATGCAATTTTGGTGGCTCTACAAGTAGAATGAATAAAACCCACTGGACAATACATACTGCACTGAATCCAGCTTGACTCTGCATATGATTTTTAAAAATCTTTTTGTATTATTGTATATTATTATTATTATTATTATGTTAATGATGTTTTAGTATTTCATATCTACAACAATGCATCATTTTAGAAATCTACATGGTCTCCAAGGCTGGTGGCTTTAAGACATTAGAACAAATCAAAAGTTCAGTTGTAGAATAGTGAACAAATGTGTTTGTGGAGGTTCAGCATAACCCTAAACCGAACTCATGAGTTGCAAAAGCTGTAAACTGGTCAATCGTGACAATCACACAGCGGAATGGTACTATATTTTATACTGCTCTGTGTCCATTTGGGAAATTCAAATTACTGGTTTTTAACTGGTTTATTAATTGCATCTAAAGGCCCTGTGTGAACTAACAGACATCAATATTTAGCCATACTGGGATTCGCACAGTAAAAGACTGTACCAGTGAACACACTGCACCGATGTGGTCTCATCCCATCTCGTCACATACTGACGTTTGGTCATGCGCCCTTTGCGTCTTATCCAGACGCGCAAGGTACCCTATTGGCGCACTAAGCCTTCCCTTTAGCGTCTCCAACCGAAGCCCAAAGGCTCGCACCCCACACATCTTATCCTGACGCACAAGGTCTAGATTACTTTGAGTTCAAGTTTAGGCACAAAACCTACTTGGTTAGGTTCAGGAAATGACTGGTGACGCTTGATTTCAAACTGGACGTGAACTCCGGTCTCCCGGGTTCATAGCTGTGTGTATGACCCTCCGCTCAATCCCACCCTTCTTGGCGCTTCTGACGTTGCGCTACGTCATCTGCTCAAGTTGTCTGATACTGACGCGGACGGCTTCACATTGCTGGAACACCAAACCCTTGTGCGTCCTTGCCTAACGTACCTCGTGTGTCTGGATGGGATGCAAAGGGCCGTGACAAAACGTCGATATCTGACGAGATGGGCATGAGAACGGGCTGACTGCACCTATAGTCTTTCTACTGTCACCAGGGCATCATTCTCATAATGTAATGGTTTAAGACCCTATTTATGCAAAAAAAGAAAAAAAGAAAGCACACACACTGAAACAACCTGCAATGTGTTGCTTTCTTTCAAGCAGAAACGTTACTTCTGGCTGGCAGTATATTACGGGTGGTTAGCAGTAGAGTTGAAGCAGAATAAAATATATAACAGTGCTTTGTGCCTAAATTACAAAATTGTGTTCAATATTAACATCACTGGTACATTAATGTCAAATCTATTTAAATTCTGATCTCATCCTCCCTAATTATAATATCAAGGGTTACACCAGTTGATGCATAACAATACGTTGTGACATCTGGCCTCTCCTTAATTAGTCCTCACAGACTATTACCACGTAAAAAAACGAACTCTAAACACTGGCGTTTGAACATGGAAATGTGACATTAGATGGCAGAAAAGGTGGCATTTGGAGCAGACACAACCTGAATAGGAAGTTAGTTCATTAGTCAAAGAAGGGGCTGTGTGAGAGAGGCTTTTTTGGGGGGCGGGGAAATCAAATCAGCTCGGATAATGTAATGTCAGAGGATCCCTATCATTAGTGGAGATGTGGTGATTCCCTGTCTAGACTTCACTTTCCACCGTGGTTTGAGTGACAGAAACGTTGTTACAATGTGACAAAAGTTGTGTTCAAGGAGGGATCGGAGTCCCCTCAGCTGGAGATGGAAGTATTTTCTACAAAAGCCCTTATACGCCAGGATTTCAAGGGTCTGAAGAGTAACTTTTTTTTTTTCATAATTAAAATTTTTCACATTTTAATTCAGTTGATGTGACATTGAGAATGATCAAGACAGCCACAACAACTGGGAGGCAATTAAGATACGTTTGAGTGTTATATATACAGTATGCATGTATGTATATACACACTGTGAAAACAGATTAGAAAATTCCAAATCATTTGCCTGATGTAAGCATTTTGCCTCCTGCAGCCTCTCAGGCACGACCATGCATACCCAGAGCAGAGACCCGAAAAAGCCTCTTTCAATTCCCAGGATGCATAGAGTCGGGGCGAGGGGGGTTTCTAAATGATGAGCTCTTGCAAATTGATGACTAGTGAAGATCACTGACAACTTCAAAGCTGTGTGGATCCAGGTCACCTGTGAGACGGTTTATGCATTAATGTGTCCTGATTAAAGGAGAACCTGCATTGATCCACATCCACCGAGTCACTCAGCACCAGTATATAATCGAGGAAATATGTCTGAGTAACAAAAAACAGCCACCAAGCATTAACCTACTTCTTTTAGAGCAGATATTAAGAACTGATGTGATAGACAACACTTTGTTTTCCCAATTTCTTAAGGCCCAGGCTTCTCCCCACGGTTTGCATAGCTGATGCAAATATATTTGTCTGTTGCAATGCTTGTCTGGCTCTTAATGTCCAATGATCCATCAAGTAAGCAGTGGACCAAGAGGCATGTCATTTTGTTTTTCTCACCGCACTCTCTAACAAGCTCTTATTTGGACCACTGACATCTTTGGCTGATACGCAGCGAGGAGTTGTCATGGTGGTGATGTATCGTAAAAGTGCAGCGGTGTAATTAGCACATCACGATGTCTCATTGGCTTGCTTTACAGAGAATTTTAAGAGCTGCTGCCCATCATCTGCCTCTTTTACCACCAAGCCAAATTATTTCAAATGAACACATCATTCCTGTGTGTTGCCATGCATTCATTTTAATGAGAATGCAAAAATGTACAAATAACAGAGTGGAGGCAATCTTTTCCATTTTTCTTCGCAGTGATCCAACAGAAATGTGTGGTGTATTTTTTGATTGATATGGCTAAAGTGATAGTTGATGTAGCACTGTCAAAGGACCATCATTAAAGTCATCTTTGTGTCTTTAAAGCATTAATTACTGCCACATTCTCTGAAACGACACTGGAGAAATGAAATGAACGCTAAATTCACGGGCAACAGCTCTGCTGGACATTCCTGTCTTAAGTCTTCATCTTAAACTTGTGAAAAATGGGAGCAAAAGTGTTGTGATTCTAGTTTTATATATGTATTTCCTCGCTAGTGTAGGGCTGTGCATTGGCAAGATTTCAGCTATATATCTATCACAATAAAGGGGTTACGATCCAATAGCAATGTTGTTAAGCAAGGCGATGGATATTGTTTCACAGGCTTGTATTCTTTGTGTTTATGCCCTCGATATGTGCTTACTTCTTCTCGACTCAGCTGACATCGTTACGTTGGAGCGGAAGCGGTAAATGACTGACGACAGATTACAACACTTCTATCTAGCGGAAGGGGATTTGAACATAACAAAAATCCATAGCCACAAATCTATGCATGTAATCTATTAATAAAAAATAGTTTTGAGTATCGATGCAATATCACAAAACACAATATTGCAATACTCAAGTGTATGGATATTTTCTGGTGATGACAGTATTTGGTTTTCCAAAGTTATAGCTTATTTATATTCAAGCTCTACAGTATTTACTGGTGTTTTTTGGGGGGTTTTCTGTAATAAAAAAAACAACAACCCTGGTTTATTTTCCAAGGAGATTATATATTGGGGCTAATCAATGATGTCCTCTCCTTTGATTAAGACATTCAAAAATGCGGATTCTCAAGCCAACAGAGGTAATAATAAGTTAAGTACATTAGGTGTGAGTGCATGCAGTGATTAAACCCTCGGTTCGCACAAACACACTGAGTGAAACATACTGTACATTGTGGAGAGAAGGAGAGGGAGAGTTACAGTAGAGATGGCAGTTGTTCAGCTGGGTTGAGGACTGGGACACTGAGAACAAAGGCGGCCTCAGCACAGATTCTGCACTGGGAGTTCACACCGTAGAAGAAGGGTGGCTTGTGTTTCCTTTCCCTCCATTACCCAGAGGTCTTAATTAGTTTTGGTTAATCATGCACTGCTGTAATTGACTACTGTTGTTTCTCCTTTTCATCTATCATTTCACTGCCTGGAACCAACCTGTAGTGGGGCACCTCATTTCACGTAACAGCACTGATACACCCCAATTCCCTAATATGATCGTTCTACAGCTCCCCTCCTCCCTCTCTGTCTCCTTTCTGTCTTTCTTTAATCACATTTCTCCTTGTCTCTCACATTGTACCAGCACTGCTTCCTTATTGCATTCTTCACCAGTCACTTGTTTGCAGTTTAGAGAGGGGGAAAATGTTCATGGCACAAGACATGAGACTGAGATAATTAATCAGGAATCAGTCTACTCTAATCAGCTCTCAGAAAAAGGCAAAGTCTCGCACTGTGTAACGCTGGCCTTTTTATTTTTTACCACTTTCATTTTTTTTTTTTACCATAAAAGCAACGACATATTCATACCCTTAATCAGCTCGAGGGCACTTGTAATCACAAGTTGCATCTGAAAAAAACAAATCAGCGATGCTAATTGCACTCAGTTTTCAGGAGGTGTGCTCCCTGCTTGAGTTCAATTTAAGCTATTTGTAAAAGCTGGTGATTTCCCGGTTGCAAGTAGTTGACTTCATTAGACTGTTGGTCTTAAAATCTACAGTAATTCAGAAGGATTTTTAAACATCAGCAAATTGAATAGCCCACATGTCCAATGGAATATCCTTGTACTTTTATTCTGATTTCCTTAAGGGGGAATTGTGGTATCTTCACACCTGGCCTCATTTGAGCACATTCAGATGATGTTGACTCATTTAGATTGTTGAATGAGATAATAAATAAATAATATTCAGCCATTTAATATATAATTGGGAGCATTTCCTCTCTGTTAACGCCAAACTCCTCTCATCTCTTGTTTCTCATGTTTGTACTGTTGTTGTCTTCCTTCAACAACGTAACTCTCGCGAGATTTCAGAGCAAGATTTCTTCTCAAGCGAGACTTGTGTTTCTGGGTAAACAACAAGGACTTTAGTCTTTAACAAAATAGTCTATCTCTGTGGGGATCCTTTTCAAAATGTTGTCAGACAATTAGAGTAACAATCTGAGCCTGTGAGTAGCAAACAAAGGCACTTTTACTGGAATGAATAATAATAAATGAGTACGTTATTGCCATTGCAGCTGTGTCGCACCTGTCGACTGAGGCAATAAACTGGATTTACCAAAATAAATAAACATGGGGCCCAGGTTCAAAATACCTGAATGCCCCTTTAATTATTAGCAAGTATTCAAAGAAAGAGAATGGTGAAAAGTAGGCATGAAGTTTAGTAGGTTGTTTTGTTTGTAGACTTTTTTTTATAAATATTTGTTCATTTATTCACTTACATGGGTTGTTCCTGTTTTTAATGCACTGACACTGACTGAGCCGTGGTATTCCAAATATCTGTCTCAGTAAATCAGACATTTAACTGCAAAAATGAGTGTGAAAAGCCTCTACTTTTCTCAAAGAGTGAGTTAAAAGTGTGCCAGGATGCCCCGGTCTCCCTTAAATGGCCTTTGTACTGTATCCCCTGTCATCAAAGTGGCCTCCACCACACTCAGAGGCTGTGTCTGTTCCCAGTCTGGTTTCCAGCCATGTTCACTGGGAGGAAGTGATTCCCTCATCACCCAAGGTCAGAGTCCAGGCACAATCAAATCAGCTATAGGGCCATTAGCTCCACGGCTAACTGAGCTGAGTAGATAACTACAGCAAAGAGTATAGTGACAGCAGTTTGCTGGAGATAAGCTGCTCCCTATATTTTTGGAGCTACCTTCGAATTCTGGTCATATTTTACAAATTGCCACTTTAGAATGATAATCACAAAGATTTTTATTTAAATACATGTTGTGAGCGGACGCAGGAAATGCAGTGCCGTTATCAGTGAGCTTAATACCTACTGCTATTGTTTGTTTATTGTATTTGACAGCAGATCAGTAATCATCAGAAATATTGCAGGGAGTCATGGAGCAGTGAGGAGAAGCCACAGTAAGCCGTTAGACGAAGAGCTGCAGGCAACTTCTCAGCCAGGTAACCAAATCCTCCCCCTGTGCCCTGCTGTTCGCAGACTCATGCTGTCTGCAGCAGAAAATCAGATCACGCTTGCACACAGAATGTTGGAAAAAGGCCAATCGTTACGTGATTACTGCATTTCCTGTTACCAACGATAATTATAGGTGTCGCCAATTCAATCAGAAGTGAGATCTTAAGAGACTGCCAACCTTTTTAGGGCTTTTAGCCCATTAAGAAAAGAGTAGCCTCGAACGTATTTGTGTTTCGCACCTACAGACCCATATAAAACATTCCTTGTAAAAAATAATTGAAAAAGTCGCTTTGATGATATGTATTTTGATCTTTATCGAGTTCTCACTGATTACTTTATTCTCTAATCTGTTATCTTAAGGGTCAAATATTACCTAAAAAAAAAAAAAATCGAGGCTTGTTTAACAGCAGAAAAAAAACGAGGGTTACGCTATTGTAACTCTTGTTCTATAAGCACAGGCGGAGCACTCTACTGGACCCTTTGGGTACTACCTCCTCCGATCACAATCACATATTTGCCCGTTGACATTTGCATGAATGTAGCTGGACATCAGGACGAGCCTTGAAATATGTAATTTTATTTAAGGTAACTATGTGTTTCATTTGGTCGCCTGTTGCTATAGCTTTAGGAGAGAGTCAGAGAGGAAGGAAGAAAGTAAAATAAAACTTTAAAACATTTTACATTTCATTTAGCTGAAGCGACTTCCAATAAGTGCATTCAACCATGAGGGTACAAACCCAGAACAGCAAGAATCATGTAAGTACATTAGCTTCAAATAAGCCATTTCCTCGTCTGTGAACATTACTGCCTGAGTCATGTTAGATAGATTCTCTCACCATATCAGTGCATTTACCATTGCCATTAGGTATATTCATCAGGTTTTTTTCCCCTTTAAATTTATGATTATTTAATATCTTGTCTGTATTTCCTATTGGATGTCTTTCATATTCCTACATCGATTAACTTCCTCTTGTTTGCCATTAGGTGTCCTTACATTAAAAACAGCACATGTAAACACAAACATAGAAATAGGTCTACTCAATAAACAATGTTAGATGGACATGAAGACTGAGAGAGTTACAGTGTGGCTGTTGTGTGTGCGACACTGAAAACACAGGCGGTCCCAACATTAACACTTTGCGTTGAAAACAAAGATAGATGAATTCGATGAATTAATGAATGAATCTGGCAACCCTGTAGGCACAAGGGAGAGATAATGGCTACTGTCTGTGCACACAGCATGTGTTAGAACATACAGTCTCTGTCGGTGCTTCATGCAGGTTTTGTCTAGGCTGAAAGACAGATTCACATGTAGCGTCTGTCAAATCTGTTCTGAGGTCAATTAGATTTGCCTTCGGAGAATCGAAAACAAGATAGAATGTGGTGTCCAAGTGGAACTACAGTGGAAGTGGAACTATTTACTGGGTAAATGTGGAAATGTTATCTTAATGTCTGTATATTAAAACAATATAAACAGTTGTAGAAGGTCCCTCTGCTGGTACCTGCTGCACACCCGACCGTTGCTTTTCTTTTGACAATCTTTGGGAAAAAAATAGAAATCATCACTGAGAAAACTCTGCAAATCCTGAGCTCACCTAGAGCTGATTTAAAATAAATAAAGGCATCTCAAACCAACTGTGCAAAGCAAATGTGTTTGCTTTTTCTGTCATATTTTAATGGTTTCTGTCCCTCAAGGGGGGAGTCCTGCTGTGCGAACCTGTTTCCTGATTGAGGCGTATCTTTGTGGCTTTTCAAATTCCAATTCAATAGTGCCCTCAAATTGTTCATGCCTAATTTTGGTGTGCCACTTTCTGTGTTTATTCAGGGCTAACAGCTAGTCTTGGATTGGATGACAAACCGAAGAGACAGGCTGACACTGGGCTGTCGGGGTGGTGCCAAGCCATCTGCTCCTCTGGAGCTTCCAAGCGGGAGGGATGTGAGCAGGAGTGGAGAAGAAAAAGAACAAGAAACCCTAACATTAACCCTGGAAGCAGGCTTCGTCCTCACCAGTAATTCTCATTAAGTTAATAACAAACTGAGAAAACACTAAATTGAGTTAGAAAATATGAGGAGTGAGGCTCACAATTTTCAGTGGCAGGCTGCTCGCACTTGCAAATAACCAAATTCTTACAGAGATTTTGTGTTACTCATGCAACCCTGAAGAGGGTCCCTGAAGGGAGCACCTCAGCAGTCCTGAGTCATCTGATGTGGAGTGCATGAAGTTCATTTCACAACAAGAGGAGGAACACGTTAAAAGCACAAACCAGTACAGTGATTGGAGGGAGAAGTTACATGTTAAACTTTTTTTTTTCCCTTAAAGGCACAGTGTCTTTATGTGAGTCAGTAAATCATGGGCATAATGTGCTTCCACAACAGGATTCAACTGAAGGATGATCAGTTTCAATTGACATTTACAAGAAAAAACACAGCGAATATAGTGTCGAGTACATTTTAGATGTACTTGATTTGCATTGATTTGTGACATTGAAGGAGGGAACGTGCGGTTTATTCAGACTTTGTATTGACCTAGATCATTGCTAAGATATTTGATTGGGTGACATAACTATAAAATATGTTAATTAAAGCAGTCAAATGATCATACAGGTTTTAAATAAGTCAACCCACCACCCATTGTTCTTCTTGAAGCGTCATATTGTAATTGACACATTGAAGAGCTTGAGACAGCGAGGTCACAGGTTTGATTATCACAGCAGCCACTCTGCATCCACGAACATGTGTTATGTTTATTAAAATACTGAACTGCCTGCTTCCACATTTTAAGTTGCCCCAGATTTTTTTTTTTAAAGGGTAATGCTGGAAATGATGACATCATTTGGGTTTAGAGTAAATGTGCTGGGGTTCGGCAGACACGAGAAGAGATGTCAGGCTTTTTTGGAATTGTAAACACTTTTGGTAAGAGAGGAAATGAAAACTACACTTAATGATAATACTTTGCACCTTGTGTTACCCCCTTATGTTTGCAACGAAACAACCATACATCTTCACATCCCAAGTTGACACAAATAAGACACCAACGGAGGCGCTGTTGTTGTTCTATTTTGGTTGCCTATTTCTTAATGTTTACAAAGACTAACATTTTCTTTCCCTTAATGTCCTCAAAGCCACAGTCACTGGCATGCTAAAATGGGTATCAATTACTCCCATTGCACTCCTGCAATCTCTCTTTCCGTTCTGTTCCGTGCCGCTGAGAAGGAACAAACGGTGACTTGCAGACATCTGAAGTCCTGATTCAGTGATGGAGTGGATGGCAGGCAATAACAGGTATAAAACAAATGCAGCAGGTTAGAACAATAGCAGACAGGGGAGCGCACAGAGGATGCGAGTGGCTTACACAGAGGAACTTTTTCCATTGTTAAATATAATCATCCTCTGTTCTACGTGCACACTCGAGAGGAATTCCCCCGGGAGTTCATTTACACGAAACTTGGCAAATTTAGCAACTTCTCAGATTCACTGCGTCAATAGGTCCCACTAAGCACACCTGGGACTTCTTTATTGGACTTGCGTCACTGCCACTCAAAAGTTAGGAAACTATACATGAATATTGCAGTTCTAACATTTTGACACATGCATTATGTGATATATGTTGAATATTTAGTGTCTAAGTTAATATAATGATAATGAAAGCTGAAAATAGAGACCCATTATTGCTGTCTGATGTCTGTATCTCTAATTAAATTCAAATGTCGTCACATTTGTAAACATTCTGTTGCACAGAAGTAGTTGGACGTATGTACGGTAAATATGTGAAGGAATAAATAATGCAATCATCTTGCTTTAGAGACACTATTTCCCCCAAGCACTTTTAAATATTATGACTTTGAAACATGTCCCAATTATAGCAGCTTCAATAAATATGTCAGGGAGAAATAATAAACATTTGTGATGGCAAGATTAAGAATGTCCTCAGTGAAACATACTGCTGCTTATTGTCCTTGACAACAGAAAATTACGCCTATTTATTTTATACAAACAGAGCAGTTCAACAAAAACAATGACAACAATATGAAGATGAAGTAATCATATACACATATTACACAGTGTTAAGATAGGTGTGTCACAACATCCACACAATTTTAGAAGCAAACAACAGAGTGGCCTTATGTCCAAAGTTCAAATATTTACCAAATTATCAACAAAATCGTCTGAACACAGGTTCTAGAAGAAGCTCCATCCTGATTTGGGTTGGTTTATCTTTTTCTTCAGTTCCTCAGCAGGTCAGGTGAAACTGTGCATGTTACTAGCTCAACTGCTAAATTGATTAGCGCTGAAGTGGTATATAATTATTTATTTTTTTTCAATTTCCTCAACACTTCTTTCAGAGTAAGAAACAAATCCTTGCCATATTTTTTTTAATATATCAAGATCAGACATCTGCATACAAACCTGTATAGACATGAATAAAGACATACATGCTAGCGGCATACGGCTTTAGGGATGACATTGTTGGTTTACTGGTTTGTCGGCTGGTCCACCACTTTGGTCCAACATGAAAAATATCATCTACTAGAAGGGCATCGTATTTAGTAACACTCGTGGTTCCCAGAGGATGAATCATTCTGACTTCCTCTTGTGCCACCATGAGGCTGACATTTGTGGTTTTGAGTAAAACATCCTTTTGGATGGATTTCCATTAAATATGATACAGAGATTTGTTCCCCTAAAGATTAATTATAATAACTTTGGCGGGTTTCTCCTCCCCCCAGTTAGAAGGTTATTGATCAAAGATGAAACTGGCAGATGGGCGGGATTCAAAAAAAAAAGTTCAAAGAGGTCCAGTTAGAGAAGATATCCTCAAGTAAATGTCTGAAACATTTTAATATCTAACTTATGGTTGAGTGCCATATAATATAATATATTTTCTGTGGCCTCAGTTTGGATTTGAGTGGGTATGTTTGCTCATAGGAAGCTTTGCTTTAGTAGTGGTGCTTCATATCGCCACTTCTAATAATAGTACAGGTCTATTTTTCTCTCGTCCATTCGTCTGACTGTCTCTTCTCCCGTCTCTCCCCTATCTCACACTCTGACTCAGGTCACAGTGCTTATCGGATCGCACAGATGCGATCGACTGAGTAGCATCATGTGGAAGGCGTGGAATTAGTCTGTGTGTTTCCCAGGCCGCTAGTGCTGTAAGGCTAAAAAAACTGCACTGGTTCAAATAGAAACACTCATTCATTTACGGTGGAAAAGGTACGGCTGGTTAACAAGGGGACACATTTTGGTCACTTTGCTAACAAGGAGGATAGTGTCGCCCCTCATCCCACCTCAAATCACCTCTTGATTTTGATGATCCCCTGAGTTTTCATCTAATGCCATAAAAAAAAATCTCTTTGTCAAACACTTTGTTTGATGACTAAATACCAGCAAAACCAGTGACATTCCCTTCAGCCTCAGCTGAACCTTGTGTTTATTGGTTATTTGCAAATGGTTGCATGCTAACTAGGTGCAGCTATGTGAAAGGAGAGTCAGGCGCTTCTGTAAGTGAGCTGGCATGCAGACCAGCTCTACAAGGTTTAGTGCATAGGTTTCAGAGAGTGTTAAACAAGAAGACGTCACTTATGCGACTGTTGACATTTTGAGTATGGGATCTGTAATGAAGCGAACTATGCAACTGCATGGGATAAGAGCAATGCACATCAATAAGTAAACAATCCAGTGGCGTAAGGTAATTACAAAGGGCCCCAGTGCATGCGATTATGACGGGCCCTAGTGCTCACTAGTTGTTGCGTTCGCTTTCACAGTCGAATGAGTTATTTCGCCTATTGTTTGGGAAAAGCAGAGTCAAAGTGGAAACAAGCATCAGCGCCAGAGAGCAGAGGAGCTGTCTATTTCACTGTGGTGCTGAAATGACCGCTGACTTTAACAATAAGCATTTTTTCGTGCCATAAACTTATGAGTGTAGTCTCATTTGAAATAAAAGCAAGAAATGATTGTTAAATGAAGCCTTTTGCATATTATTTCAGCCTTATATCATACATGTAAAAATCACCTCCTCATCAGTACACTGTGTGGAGAGAGAATGTAAACTGTCACTCGCTGTCAAGTTCACATAAAAGCACCTTAACACCCTCTTTATCACCCAGGGCCCAATTAAAAGTGCATTTCATATCCTAAACAACTTTTCTAAACTGTGTTTTAATACCACCGTGGGGAATTAGCCACACACAAAAAAAAAATTAGCAATAAAACAGTGGTGAAAAACACACACAGAATGCATCAGATGAAACAACCCTGAAACAATCAAATCATAATCATAAAGAAATAAAGCCTGGGTAATTGGTTCTGCTGGTAATTTGTTTTTGTTTGCTCACTTCCTTTGCTGGACGTTCTATCAAATAACACATCACATCACATAAGTGACTGTTGGGTGTGTAGTCTTTCTAATTTCATATGTTTTCACAGTCCTGACAAACTGTGACTGTCAAAATTATCTTTTAAATTGATAATATGTGTAATTCATGGCACAATTCAAACTGGATCAAAACATTCATTATAAATGCATACATTTTTCTTTTTCTGAAATAAGGTCCCGTGGTGGTCCACTGGAAGGGGAGGGACCTCGCCTCTCTAAATACCTGCTTAGCATCAGTATGTTAGCATTATAACTGTAAGCCTGATGCATACCGACCATATATCTTGAAGCCCTGCTGTGCCAACATACAGCCTCGCAGAGCTGCTAGCATGTCTGTTGAGTGTGGGTTTTGTTTTGCTGACATAAAATCAAAAGACCAACTCTGTAGCCCGACACCAATTTTAGTGCCTTTCAGCTTCTTCTTTGTTCTTTTTGGCCCCATGTACAATTGTGTCATTGAGTCCATACTGTACGGCGACATCAACTCACACGAGCCAAGTCTCTGGTGGCCTTTCCATCACAAGAAGACCGAGAACTCGGGTAAACAAGTCACCGTTCACAGACAGTCAATCATCTTGTTAGCTAACACATGGTGCCTGCGAAAAGGAGAGTGAATATGGGACTTGACTTAGACTCTTTAAGTTGCCAGAAACAGAACTCCAATGAAATGTTCACGTTGTTCTGTGTCAGCAGTAATCTGCAGTATGCAATGCCTGTTTTTGTATGTTTATCTTTTTGCTCCATAGTGGTCAAAAATCACTTCATGCAGCTGTAAAAATCCTTATGAGGTAATACACTCACTACCCCCCCACCACACACACACACACACACACACACACACACACACACACACACACACACATTATTCTACCAACAGGTGAATACACTGTAAGGTCATGACATTATTTGCCAGATATAGCTTTAGTAACATCACTTTGGTTGGAATAAAGATTAATCGGTCATTTTATTGCTCATCAGTGGAAGGAGAATGAAATGAGAGGAAAATCAAGGTGAACCGGAGGTGGAATGTTACTGCAGGTAAATGAGTGGTGTTGTGAAACACCATCCTTTTATCTTCCCCTCTTCGTAATCTAGCATCTGTCCCCGAAGAGATTAAAACAATGGTTTCTATCTCTACCAGGTTCCGGCCTCTATTGGACTCTGTGGGTACTACAATCACATAAAAGTAGCCGGCCAATCAGGAGGAGCCTATTTGAATACATGCGGCCAGCTATCCTTTTTTCTCTTGAGCGATCAGCAAGGTTTATCCTTCTCAGAATGATATTTTGGACCATAGCGTCGACCAAACGGACGATTTGATCTAAGGGGTTGCTACTGCTGCAGGATGCGTTATGACCAAGCCAAAAATATCCTGGCTATGAGCGTTGCCATCTTCCACTGGTGACATCATTTGGAGCCAGAGTCCGCGCAGTAGTGACCGGGCGGTTACAATAACGTAACCTAACATTCTATAGCCTTTTAAAAGCAATGACTAAAAGAAGTTGCTATTTATATAGAGGCACAGAAGTGTGAACTACACAGCACACTCAGTAAGAAAAATAGTCTTGTCATGTTCTTGTTCAGTCTTCAGTATTCTCAACAAACTGTCAACAAACTTAGCTGCATCTATGTTATTTTTTCTCAAGGAACATTGTTTGTGCGGGGTATCATAGAAAAACATGGATCCAGGCAGTTTGTGCATTGTGTACTCATCCCTCCCTCCCTCCCTCCCTCTCTCTCTCTCTCT
>JBBPCS010000023.1:803656-822974 GCA_037974645.1 Hollardia meadi
CTCTCTCTCTCTCTCTCTCTCTCTCTCTCTCTCTCTCTCTCTCTCTCTCTCTCTCTCTCTCTCTCTCTCTCACACAATCCAAACGCATCCAGATCCAACTTTGCTTTTAAGTCTTGTGGCTTGACACAAAGGGGATCCTTCCTTCCCCACACATCATCTGAAAAGAGAGAAAATCAAAAAGACACAAAGAGCCGTCTCGCTATTCAATGGGGAGAAAACTCATTCTGTCACTGCTGCCATTCTGCTGCCGAGATTACAGTGGGGACCCACGGCCCATCTTGCCTTTGCATCCTTCTTGCATCCCATCATTGATGGTTTGTGTGCTTGCATAATGAATGCTCTTCTGTAGGGGTTGTCAGCACATACTGTGTTTGTATTACCTCTTGTGTCTATATGTGCTGCTGGTAACATATTGTAGACCTATTGAAGGGAACGTGATGCACTCTTTTTTTAAGGGTGACCTATCTTTGTTACAATTGAGGCATTGTTAGCAGCTGCCCTCTCCACATTTGCATGGACCCTAATGATGTTCTTCATTTTGTGTATGGGATCTGTAATGAAGCAAAAAACAACAACTATGCAACTGCACAGGATGAGAGTATAATGCACATTAATAAGTAAATAATCGAATCATAAAAAAATAAAGAAATAAAGCCAGGGTAAATTGGTTTTGCTGGTAATTGGTTTTTGTTTTGCTAACTTGTTCTGCCATACTTTCTATCAAATTACACAACCTCTGGGGCTACTGTGATAAAGCTGTATTACGGTTTTATGGCCTAGTTCCAACAGAGCAGTGTCAACTAAAAGTGTGAACTCTATGCACTCAAGGACTCTCTCTTAGACTGTACACTTGTCCTGGGTGGTTCGTGGTTTTCAAAGTGGGGTCCTTGGAGGGGTTCCAGGGGCCCCTTAGCAAAAAGCTGAATAATTTATTTCCACATTCTAAAACAGCATATTTGTCTCCCACGTCTGTCACACACAGTACACAAACTTTTTTCACTTAAGTCTCCTCATTATGAAGAGACAATATGGACTGCCAGCAGCTCTGTGACACGTCTTCTGTTCTCATAAGACACGTGGTGACAACCTCCCAAAAGTGACATCAAAATGCAGCAGATGTGGGGTGAGGTGTGCGCAGAGCTGTGGGAGAGGGTGTACCACTTGAAGTACTAAATTGTTGCAGAACTTTTGTGTGCTAATGTGAAAACAACCTGACAATCACAACAATCAGTCAGCGAAAGAGAGAAATCAGATCCCCTCATCATAGTTGTGTACACAGTAGTTCCTTAACCATGTGTCTGGCTGCTTTTGATTACACCCAGGCCACGTGTCTCCGTACCAACAAGGTACAAGGTGTCACAATGGCATGATTGTAAAAGTGCGTCTAATGACAAAATTGGTGGGGCCAATTTAGGTGTGACAAAAACAACTGGGTAGAGATGAGGAAAAGCAAGTTTACTTCTCATCACTGCAGAGGTGATGAGAAGAAAACTTTCCAAACTGAACAAACTTATCGAATCAAACAAACTAACCCAGAATAATGATTATGGCGTATTTTCAACACCATTTGGCTAAATGTTTCAGATATTATTGAAATGATGTAACATATCAAACCCGATGCTCAGGCATTATCAGCCTCACATGGGACTGAATGGAGATGATAAATGATGTAAAAAGTGTTTCGTTGCTGGCAGACAGACGCTCCTACTCGATTTTAACTGCACCCATAATCAAAGTTAATGAGTGAAATAACAGATCATTTAATCAAAAATCCCTCCGATAAATGAAGAAAGTTGTTTGTGGTCCCTTTGTTGTTCAGACCAATAATTAACACAGATTTTTAATTAGATGGAAAAATAAAATAAATTTAAACTTGGCAGTGATACACTTCAATTGAATCTGTCCTCACTCTGGTATGAAGCTCCAGTGATGTTGTGATGGCATCAGATCAGCGCGATCACCTGCAGCGTCCAATCAATAACTGATATCCAAGGGTCAGTAAAAGACTTCTGTGACGGCTGCTCTCGTGCAGAGATCCTTCCTCGCTCCTCAGAGCAGAAATAAGAGCTTTGGTCCGGCCTGCACGGTGGCGCACCAGAACGACTTCTGGTTCAAGCGAGGAAATATCAAGTGGGAACACACAAGACACACGAGGGAGGGGTAAATAACATAAAATAGGAATGCAGGATGTGTATTTTTTTTTTTTCAACCGATAGGATTACCGATAACTACTTGCTACTCATGGCCGATACCGAAAAGACAACCCATAATTTCACATTTTTGTATTCTACTTGTAGAAGAAGTGTTTAAGAAGTTCCTAACTTGCAGTTTCTGCACACTTGAGGGTAAGAAATTCTAAGATATAGTGAGCAAAGATGGATGATTTAATATTCCAGAGCTCTAATAGGATTGTTAAAACTCAAAGACGTTACGAGTTATTCCCTCCTCTCTGAACCCTTGTGGAACATGTTCCATCCACACGGCGGCCACATGGCTCTGTACTCCGCACTGCGAGGCTCTGCCCAGGTCAAATGAGCACCGCAGCAGCCTTCTTCTTCTCCTTCTTCTTCTTCTCTGTGTTTATTGATGGATCGCAAACCAACCTTAAAGGGGCCTACACCACCAGAGTGTGTCAATGAAAGCAATTTGGCTTTGTATTATCGGCTTGATTTATAGGTTTTAATTCAGCTATAAATATAAATTTCCCATTATCGATAAATGTGCAACCCTATCATAAAACACTAGGAATGAGGGCGTGTCACAGCGGGACCATGACACGTAATCTACAAATGAGCATTATTTACTACCATAGCTGCAACAATGATACATTTTTCAAACATTTTTGGAGTTTCACACTGCAAGTGAACATAAGGCCGATAATCACATATCATCACAGCGAAAAAAAAAAGCTCTATATCTAGAACTAAACACCGTGGAATAAACATTAGTGGAGCCTAATCCATTTATAAGCCTGTTTACAAGTTCCACGTCCCCAAAACAACATTGTAATGTGCAGTGGAAAATGAATGAAAAGTAATTTCTCTGAGAAATCCTTCGCCAGAAACTGAGTAAAGGGATTCACTTTCTAATCCTCTTTCAAAATGTCCATAAATGCTTTGGCACTGCTGACAGTGGTCATGTATGTCTAATCTATATGAAACTCCAGCTGCATGTTTTACAGGGCCTGCACTGCTTTCCTTCCGCCGTCCCCACAGCAACATTTCCTCACTAGTAATCCCACCAAATCTCACAGCCTGACCGCGCGGTCAGAGCTCAACCTGTTACAGTTATCAACCCTGACCGCATTATATTGGAAGTGTGCCACTTTCTTGGCTGTGCCAGACAGAACAAAACCCAGATCTCTGTAGATCCACCACAAACATCCACAATCCCAGAACACAACAGAACTGTTGTCTTAGTACGTCAGCCCTAACCCTGACTTTTAAATTCGAGGATGGTGTAAATTGTGTAATTGGAATTGATGTAACAATTTCTTTTGGTTTCCTTTTCTAGAGTCTGAGCTGAGAAAGAGCTATTCAAAAATGCAACCCTTCCCCCACCTCCATAAACACACACACACACACACACCTAACTCTACCTACATATCTGTTAATTTGGGTCAGTTTGTCACTTCAGTGGAGACCAAGGCTCTCTCATTACCGCTGTGATATGAGCTAATGCATCACTGTCTATGTGTACACCGTGGGGGAAAAAGAACAGACCAAGTAAAAAGACGTATGATTGGTTTAATGCAATTATGGGGAAGTTTAACCTGGATGATATAGCAGAATTGTCATATTTTATGGCTTTCAATATGCCTATGAATTGGGCACAGAGGAGAAAGGGAAGGCTGTTCTTTGACGCTGAGAGGGGCCATCAATGATTTTCATTTCACAGCCCGGTGAGCACATTTACTGTGGTCTTGATAAGGACGGGCAGAGAGAGTGGAAGGGGTCAGCTTCACCCCGGGCACCTGATAAGATGGTGACTATCATCTGGTCTGAGCCATTGACCAGTGTAATATATTGTACAAGCTCTAACAGTCTCCATTGTTTGATGATCGAGTGTTAATAGGCAGAAAGTGAATTATCGTTCATGCAGATACTACCAATACGACGATGATAATTGGATAAATTATCGGATAAATGGTGAAAATGAAGGGCAAATGCAAAATGGAGTCTTCAGGCTGTAACATGATGGGGAGGATCATCTTTCTTTGGCTTTGATGATTTTAGAATTGCATGAGTAAATATAAGAATTTGACACAGAAGCTCATTAGTGAAAATATCAGGTATTGTTTTTGGTTGAAATGATAAACATTTGGCTCACAGGAGCGCACATTTCAATCCCACCAGGTATTAACTATATAGTTTATGCATGCATCGAGACAAAACATTCATTTGATAAATACTGAGATTAATCCAGAATTCTCTTACAGCCAGTTTATTATATGAGGCCGTTCTGACTTTATGATAAGATCAGCCTCTTTCAAATGCACATGGAATCTCTAAAACAGACCACAGTCTTGTTACAGATATGACAAATCAAGCCATCAAAGGAGCACAGTGCAAAGCCCATTTCAGTTGGAGATAATGTATTAGATACTGTAGTTTAAATACCATAGCACAAAGCACGGTGTAACATTTCGACTGATAGCCTGATTATATCTCCGTGCAACCGTGTAGGAGCCATCAATTGATATGAAAGTAACAGCATACCAACACTGGCCATTGACGGCTGTTTTCATTCTGTAGAGATTTATTTTGAAAGAAATAGAATTTTTACATGCAGGACATCATTTACCACCACAGCAGCTGTGTGTGCCTCCCACAAAATGTTTTGGTGCATTAGAATCAGAAAAAGAAGGATGGGAAATGTAATCAAACCGTTTTAACATGAATAGATAACGCATTGGTATTACCTAACTCAGTATGACTCCGTTTTATTATTATTATTACTTAGATGGAAAATGTCTTCGGGCAGAGGCAATTAAATCATTTTATTTTAAACTATATGTGCACAAAACAGCAACATCTGTATTTTGGCAGAACTGACAATTGCACAGTGCAGCTGCCACACAGCGCAACAACCCTAACCCTTACTCAACAGCTACTCACATTAGCTTTTTAGCCACTTTCTGAACAGGTTACCAATCAAAGGAAAAGTGCAGTGCTAACATCAGTTTGCAGGCTAAATAGCTAATTAATTAACCAGCTGTAACACACTTCCTAAAAACCTACATGAAAATGTCAACATTGATCAGTTTAGATGCTGGAGTGGTGCTTTTTCTTCCTTGCCACTGCTGTCTGTCCTTGGCATGTCAGCTAGGCTTACGTTTGTTTACCATGTACTTCTCTCCATGCTCCTACTGGTCTGTTGTCAATCACAGTCAGACACCACAAATCCACTCCACTGCCGAGATGGCGACGGCCGGAGCCACCCACAATGAGCTTCACGTACGGCTCTTCAGAAACCTATGGGTTGTTTTTGTTTGTATGCTATACACCTCTGGTCCAATTAGTAGGCCTACTGCCCTCTTGTTGCACAAAATAATTTGTGCCATCTGTGTGGCATGCACTATCATTATCGTTAAGCAAACACCCACCTCCTCCACTCCCGGAATCTGGTCACGGATGGCTGCTCACCTGCTCCGCTCACTCCTAACCCCACAGCAGACGAATAAATATAAATTAATTAATTAATAGATTTAAAGCTACAACATCAATTAAAAAAAGATATACATGTAAAAATAAAACAAATAACAGTAATAATTATGTTATGTTGCTGAGGTAGTTGGGTGATATCTGTGGTCTGATGCTTCTGTGGTCCCACCAGGATGGCTTGCACTTATCTGCTGTTTACCCTGCTTAATTAACCAAATTCCCCAGCCTTCCTCTCCTGAACAGCCACCTGTACAACACACCTAAGAACAGACGCAGATTATGGTAGTGAGTCCCGAGAGCCGCTCAAATCAACAGCCTGTAATGCCTCCTCAGCTGGGACATGCTGATATTTGCTCTGAAGGCAAGGCAAAAAATAACAGCAAACATCCACCGACTGTCACATGCACACAGATACGAATACGTGGACTCCACACAGACGTACTGACTCAAAGCCAATAACACGTTTTAATGAACATTCGTGTACAAGCGCATTGATAACTGCAAACATCACAATACAGACATACACACAGACAGGTGCTCGTGTGATGCAAATGCTGTGCAATGAATATCACACAAAAATATTCCACACACAACCATATCACACCGTTACTCCAGATTCCACATTAAGCAGAACTGCGGTGTAACTATAAACAACTGTGAACAAGAGCTTTTCTTCTAAAAAACGATAGAAATAAATAGGAGGCATGAGGGAAAACAGACTCAAACATGTGATAGATAATGCGTGCTTGGAAGAGTCGCCTATGCTCTAATTTAGTCAGATTACCATCTGTTTAGTTGAGTTTCCTTACGCCATAAACTGGCGGCTGCAGAAGCAGATTAAAGAGTAGCTAAGCAGCCTAAACCGCATGTCAAGAAGTCCATTAACGGGCAGGAAAGAGGTTTCGGGGAGAGTGTGGATATGAATGAATTGAAAACCAAAGGACATGTTTACTGCCCTCCTGATGGATCTCTGTTTGAAACTCCCTTTAAACTCCACAGGACGTCTCTGCCTTCTTGTCTGCATCTTGTGTCATGATTACACTGTCACACAAGATGTGTGTTTCATAATCACATGAAATGGCACACTGGGTAAACGGTAGAGCCTCCAACCAATATTGCTGCTATATGTATAGATATTTAAAATAGACTGGTTTTACAACTGGTGCGACTGTGAGCTACATTATTCATGTGCAATTCTCCAACTACTCTAGTTGTTTTAATAAAAACAGGAGTACCTGAATTAGTAAAGCAAATAAAAGGACTTATTATTTTATCCATAATTTAACAAAAAAGCCTTCAGAACTAAGATGCTAGTGTTGCAGAGCAAAACAATACAGGCAGGAATAGAGTGTATTAGGATTAAGCAGATTATTTCCAACTTTGAATCCTGCATCATCAAATTTGCCTTAACATTTGAAGACGTTTGTTGCTTGTGTTAATGTTAACGCAAAGGGACACATTGCAAAGCCTCCACGTGAGTGAATGTCCAGCTGCATTCAGTCTCTACTGGCCCTCTACTGGTGCTGGTGCCGCTACGGTGCTGCGGACCCTTCACATCCAGATGAAGGGGCAACACGTTTTTGTGTCTGCTGTGAAGAAAATCCTCAAACCCTAAAACTTTGGTTCACCTGCCAGCCTGGAGCTATGTGTCACATACTGTAATAATTACACACGTTTCTTAATTATAATCGGTTAATTGACTGAAGCATTTGGCTGCGCCCGCTTTAACTGTGAGAGCAAAGAAAAATGAATTGCCACTCAAATTATGTCAGAAATAGATACTGTATTTTTCCAATGCACTTGCAAATGCATTGGGAAATTCATTTATTAAGTCATCATTTAAAGATGATATGTTGACTGTTGAGAATAACGAAACAATTATGAAATGCCACATTGATTTTAAGGACTTTAATTGCTTTTTTGGGGGGAAAATTCCAATTTAAAACCTTCAATTAATCAAAGTGAATTGTCTTCAAGGCAACAACTAATTAAGTGATAACAATTAACCGCTGAATACGTGGACACACATTCAGATGTCGTGCCTCAGCCTTTGTGTGATGTATGATCCATACAGCTGACTTCTGACTTTACTCTGAGCACAGTGCGTGCCTGCACTAAATGTAAAAAAGAATTCATTTTGTATTTCATTCTCGGTTGTTTATAATCTTGAACTAACACCTATTTGGGTGGATGGACTCTTTGCGTGTGTCATTTTCTGTTTCTTAGTCTGGCCTGCGCAATATAGCATGAAAATTGGAAAATTGTTTAGAGTAGCAGAGCAAGCCTGGCAAAATTCAATCTGCTGTCTTTTAGAGACCATGCAAATACTATTTTCTCAGAGCCCATTATGGCCTTGCATTTTCCTTCGCTTGCTGTAACAGCACCGACTGTGTGCAAGACAAGAACATCTTGACTGTCGGTTCTTTGAAGGAGATTAAAATATCACCTCTAACAGTTCTGGATGTCCGCGGGACATTTTTGAAGCACTTGCTTTTTGTATATTTTGTATGAGTGCATGCGAATGTGCATTTATACTGAATGTGTATGTGAATGTACGCATTTATGGTCTTTATGGGCTCTTATTGATTGTGCAGCTGCTGTATACATCCTGATCATGTCGAAGGAAAAACACCGAAACACTGACATTGTCTAAAACGTTCCCCATCATGCTGCATTCTCAGACAAAGTCTTGTGCGAACAGTTCGATACAGCTTCATCTCATCAGACCTTGGCACTAAACCCTGTACAGGGGACAGAGCAGAGTTGCAGCCAACTGCAGGCCTGAGGAAGCAGGAGGGAGTGTTTGCCTTCTAAGGACCGCACACAGTGAGTCCCAGCAAGTCATTTGTTCCTTTTGCCATCTAATCAATGGCCCCTGAGCCAAAGACAAACCACTGGGTTCCTCCTAAAAGGTCATGAAAGCCATGACAGACCTATGTGTTTACTGAATTAGAGAGCAAATGTATTTCTTTGCCATGGAGTAAATGTGTAATGACCACACATGCAGATGGGTTTGCAATACACGTGCACACAAATACACACGTACACATAGTGTATACATGTGACCACACACAAGCATTTGTGTGCAAACTTGCCTCCAAGGTGCTATATCAGTGGCAGCGTCTACCTTGTTAAATGTGAAGTGGGCAGAGCAGACAGTGTGCTGTCAGCTTATTTTTCTAAAACCATAAATTCAGTGCATAAAACTCACTGGAGTAAAACTCTTAAAGGGAAAAGTACATTTTCTTTGGAGCCAGTGAGATTATGCTCTGGCAGACAGTGAGATTTAAACTGTCGATAAATGTCCACAACAAAGACTTTCTTTGCTGTTTTTCATTTCCAAGAATGGAAGATGAATCTACATTTAACATTCAAGGTGGCACCGCGAAGCAAACAATAAATAAAGGGGTCAGCAGAAACATTTCCTTTAAAGTCATTTACAGAAAATAAGTCATTTCAGGTTCGATACCCGGCTCCTGCAGTCTGCATGTCAAAGTGTCCTCGTGCAAGATAGTGAACCCCACAGTGTTCCCAATGGAGTGGGAATGGGTGAGCAGAGAAATATCATGGGGCATTTTGGATAGGAAGCACTGTGTCTCTCCTGATGAAGCGCCGGGCACCGTACATGGCTATGTCCAGTCCAGTTTCCTGTTGGGATGTTGAAGCCACAACTTACAAATGTCATCTTTTGCAATAAAATTGAAATGACCCCCGCCGGGGTCCTTGAGGGGGTTCCAGGGGCTCACCAGCAAAAAAAGGGGTATGATTTATTTTCACTACAATTCCATCCAAAAGTAACACCATGGCAAAATGTATGACTATTGTGGTCACAGGTTTCTGCAATAAAACATCTAAAGGCAAAATTTTTATCAGATGGGGGACCCTGGGACAAAACCTGATCAAACGGGGGGAAAGTATTCGAGAACATATAGGGACTTCCATCCAATAGATTTAGTGTCACCAACTAACCTCTCTCTGTGTAATAGATTACTTGCAGTATGATGTCAGCTGCTGAAGTGATTGAGTGTTATCATTCGTCCATGACCCGTGATCAATCACCAGATTCAATTTGAGCCTGATGGCTGCGGAGGGACCAATGAGCCAACAATGAGACGAGGTAAATTTAGGGCAGCCGTGCCTGTTGGGTGATTACAGATGACCTCAAGAGGATAATGTTAGAATCAATGCTCAGATAAGAACTATAGATTGTTTGTTTCTTTGCTCCACGGGTGGAATGCTCAGCCGAGACATGTTTTTGCCTTATTGAATGTTGATACACAGTTTGATTTGTTTCATTCTGCATGTTCGCTGATCTTGAAACACTGATCATGTTCTTCACCTCTACTTTACAAGCCTGATGTGTGTATTAAGAATATCTTCGCTCCACAGTCTCTTTTCTGCACCAAGGAAAAATAGAGAAGAGTAAATGGCGATCATCAAACGCAGCTCCTGCAGCACAATTAGATGAGGTAATGAAAGGCGTGGTCTGGGACAAGAAGATGGAGTGCTAATAGAGGACCCACAGGGCTTCATCTGCCACATGACATCCGATTCTTCCTCCCTCTCTCTCTCTCTCTCTTACCCTGTCTCTCATTTTTGCCTGTCTGCCCAGCGTCCTCTCCAGCAAAGCACGGTGTAATCTCCCGCTCCCCTGTGGGTGCGGGGAGTAAATCAGCACAGCTGGATCGCAGGCATCAATCTCAGCCAGCCCTCAGGATGGGCCACTTGTGAGCCCACAGGGAGGCATTTCCTCTTCATTTCAAATGAGAGACAAATGGTTGCAGGGAGAAAGCGGCGCGGCACAGTGGTGGGGTGAGCACAGGGGGGAGGCAGGCAGGCGATGAAGGTGGTGGTGGTGAGGGAGGCCAGATTGGCAGGGAGTAAAAGTGATAGAGTGTGTGGAATGGAGACAAGTGGGTGCAATGTGCAGTCAGCATTAAAATCTAACTCTCTTTCTTTGAAAACTAATGAAAAAAGTGCCACCAGAGTGAGAAGATTTTATTTGTTTTCAGTAGATTAGAAAAATGCATTTAAACAGCACTGTCAACGAGTGACTCACCTTTGGGGCATCGAAGATGTTAATACATGATACATTTGGAAGTCTTTACTTTAGTTTGAGAGCAGATGAGAGATAGAAATGGAAATAATAACAATGGAGGATATTGAGCTATACAGTGGTATGTACATATAGGGATATCAGATTTAAACTTCACGCTTATAAACAAATTTACAATACAGATATTTGTGTTACATCTATAGAAATTTTGGAAAAAATTCTAATGGTAGTCAAATTCATCTTTAATGTAGTTTATTGTGTGTTTTGTCTCTTCATTGGCAAATGAATTACAGTCAGTACGAGCGGTGGAAATTGGTGCAAGAGAACGTGATGAACAGAAAATCCACAAGACTGAACATCTGCAGTGGATTATCGTACGTGGATCATTAACACAATATCAATATTTCATATCTGAACATCACGGTTATCGTCAACACTGCTATATTGCGACACCCCTAGTGTGTGTGTGTGTGTTCGTTTATGTGTGTCTGTATATACACTATGTGTGCGGCAGATGGATAAATGTGTGAGTGTTTGTATGTGTGTGGGGGGCATTCACTTGGTCTAGAAGTAACAGCGATTAGCTCTCGACAGAGTCTTCTGCACTCTCAACGTGGTCACAGTTGAAATTACCAAAAAAAAAACAACCAACCTCCTCCTTTCAGGAATGTTTGGTTCTGACAGTTGGCACTGTGATTTGATTGGTGGCCTATTTATGTGTGCGGCCAAAATTCCAACAGCCATGCAAGCAGTTAACCAGCTGTGGGGCTGATGTTGTTAGCTGGTCGGTGCAGTGCTCCTACGTGCTGCACTAACTAGCAAACCACAGAGTCTCCGAGCAACCTGCTCTCAAATGTTGAGAGCAAACATTGCTGTCAGAAATGTCGAGCCAGAGGCTTGAAGCCTGGTACTTGTGCCTAGAAATGCTTGGAAAATGAAAAAACAAAAAGTATTAAATATATATTATATTAATCTATTATTATTATTATAGTAAATAATAAAAATGAAAGGAATAAAAATGATAAAACTAAGTGCAGAACTGTTTTACTAGATTGCACATCTACTGCATGTGCCTTTCATGTTGCCGCCCTCCAGTATAAACATTTATAACAGCGATGACATGATACACAACTTTTCATTAACTGTTGCTAATTTGGGCAGTGTAATAAAGGTATGTGAATAAGTGATTAAAGTAATAGATGCTAATTTGATAAAGAGGGATATAATGACAACAACTAGCTTCTTTTCGATGATGATAGTGCCACATCATAGCCTTGATTATAATGAAGTTTCACCTGTCAGAAAAGTGACGAGGCTGCTGTGGCACTACTTTAAATGGTCCGTCGAGTCGGAGACGGAAGAAGTTTGAGCGAACGGGAATTGACTCTGAAGCCACTTTGACTAAAGTCATTATTGTAGGTGCTCAGAAGATCTATACTATCACCAGGACATATACTTTTACATTCACATGACTTATTTTGTTTTATTGTGAAAACATCTGGGGATTCTCCAAGGTCTGCATGCTTGATGGAAGAATTATAGGCTGGCAAGAAACTTTTTTATGAATCCATATATGTTTGTCCAAACTTTTGGGTCATACTGTATAAATTATTTCTATTATTAGGTTATGGTAGCTCTGCTTTTATTTCCCAGTTGACCATACGAAATGAGTCCATATTCCAAGTTCCATATTCAGTTTATGCAATAGGTACCATAATAAAATAATAATACAAATCACAGTTATATTACAGTATAGAGCTATAAAAGGGACAAAAATAATAACAAAGCCAGGTGCAAAACAGAATAGTTTTTATTTTTCACTTGATTAGAGATGTACTACTTCTTCAAGGAAAAGCAAAGGGATTAGAAAAATGAGTCATAAAAAAAATTAAATCAAAAGTTTTGCGAGGATATTTAGAGGACAAGAAAGAAGGAGACGTAGTTCCACACCACAGCATTAATTCTCAGCACGCCTGCTTCGTGAGCACCTCCGCTTGTATTCAGTTGCACCACAAGACAAATGATGAGAGGAGGTGCGTTCAGGATAGACAGGTTTGAGGATATTACAGTGGCAAATACGCATCTGTTGTCCAAAAGTCCTGAATTGGCAGTCAAGAGCTGCTCCATTTCGCTGATTAAAAGGCCCAATATTTTATGGATTGTCATCGCAAAGTGTAAACATCTGCTCAGCGCTGTCATGCTTAGATCTTATGTGTACACTGAAAAGATTTAGTGGTCCACTTTGTGCCACATTTTTCATATAAAATGCAGCTGCTACAATGCTTCCAATGGAACGTAAAGATATTGACCACAGTGGCTTTAACTGCAGAGAGAGCGTTTCTCACAAGAGCCTTTCCAGCCTGAGCTCACTGGTTCCTGTGAGGCAACTGATTGTGAAAAATAATTTTCTTTATTTTTTTTATATTTTACCTTCTTATTTCTGTCTCACTTTCTTTTTTCTCCAGTGGTGCTTTCTCTTTGTGTTTGTGTTTCCAGAAAAAAAGGCTCAAATAACGTGCTCATGGTTCAGAAATGTCTATAGTGAGGCTATCAATCTGAATTCAATTTTAACACAGAGCGATCATAAAAAAAAGTGCTCATTCGAGGATCCTTTTGAAGCTGCCAGTGTTTACTCTTTAAACCCTCAAGTGTTGTCTGTAACCGCGTTGCCACATAATCCTCTACCAACAAAGAGCAACACGCATATTCATACTAACTAATTAAACAAGAAATACGTTTGGTCTGCAAAAAAAACACAAACAAAATAAAGACCCATTGATATTCAAACAAAGTGTTATTTTTACATTAAAATGTGCAGAGTTGCATTTTTCTACAAATCTCACAACAAGAGAGGCAGCTCTGGCCCGCACAGTCCCTGGATAGAGAGTGCAGCTTTCCTCTGATATCTCTAGATTTCTTTATTCCACATCAAAGAAGCCGTTAGCCTTGGGTTATGCTTGTAAATCACCCAAATGACACTTGTGCAGGGATGTCTGACACTCGTCAGAGGCTTGCGCTCGGCAAAGTCCGTTTTCTTTTGTGAGCTCGTTCTCCATGTTTTGAAGCAGTCTCTAAAGGGTTGAAGTGCTTCTGCAACACAGCCACAGGATGTGTTGACAAATCACCCAGTGAGCATACCTGTGTGTTGGAGATTAGACTCCTCAAACCCGAGCAGACACTAGAAGGGTGACAGTAAGCAAACAAAAGGTAAAAACATTTCTCTAACAGCTACATAACCATATGCAGCTGTTATGGGTGGGGGGCATGGCATAGAATAAATCAATCTAAAATGCCATGATGTCATTTATTATGTTTCACTTTTTTATCATCTGCAGGTGGTGGTGGTGAAAGACAATACAGCTGCCATCAGCGATACATTTCAGCAGTAACTGCCGTTTCTGTGATTCATGCATAATTGGAAGCTCCTCACAATAGAAAATAATGTCCAATACAATCAGACATTAGTCCTATTTTGTAAAATTTGTGATAGATGTTTGTTTGCTAAATGTTGCCACTGTACGAGTCCATTGGCTTCCCTGAAGCACTGCCTGAAAAGAAACTCTAGTCAGGAGATTGTGTGTTATGCAACGCAAGGCTGTGAGGGCCCTCAGAGGAATCACAGAAGGCAAGCTGCGGGCTCTACACTGGATTAATGAGTAGGTGCAATATGTGAATGAAGACTCATTTTTGCTTAGGAGGGGCCCCAAGCAGGCAAAGCACATTAAGGAACATTACATTTTGCTTTTGTCAGTACAGTCTAGTTCCTTGGCTCTATCTCAATAAAACATATCCTCCATAAAACAGTTTCCCAGAGAGATCAAAACTCCCCCAGTGATATTTAGCAGTCACCCAATTATTTTTAGCATGCTGTCAATATGCGCTACACACACCCACGTACAGAGAGACATGGTTGTAGAGGGCGTTTGATTGCGGCCTTTATACAGGAACCTTTGCGTCAGATGCAACAGCTGTCAAAGGAGCAGCTCCCTTCATTAGCAGTCCCAACAGAGTGTTCCAGCAGCTCTGCGCCAAAATCCAAGAGTTGTGCTGGAAAATGCTCTAATCTTACAGCGAGGAACGATGTAGAGGGAGAAAGAAAATAGAAGATTTGGAAAGGATTTAGGCAGGGAAAAGATTAGAAACCCATATCGGCCTTATCGTGCAGCCTCCACACTGGGGAGTTGAATGAAGCAGCTGTCAAATTTGAAACATACAATAGCAGTAATCCTACAGTAAACAGATTGCTTGGTTTTAAATACAGCAAAATCCAGAGAGAGGGAGAGCGTGAGACAGACAGAGAGAGAGTAAGTACAGGAATCTATCAGAGTCTAAACAGCATGACAACAGAGAGAGAGCACTCTGCTGGGGTCTTCCAGTACATGGGAGCGCCGGCCACATGGGGAGTGGGTGAAAGTGAGAGCGTGGTGAGGACGCTGACAGAGTGTCCCACAGAGCGGGGCATTTGGTGTGTGTTGGTGTGTCATCTTGAAAGGCAGAAGGGTCTACGGTCAAGTGAAAGACAGTTTTACGTGGCCGGACAGCGAAGATTATACTGCACTCGCGTCCCAACATGACCCTTGCTTGTGTTTGGCTTTTTTTTTTCTTTTCTTAAAAAATAGGTAAGCTTCATCTTAGGCTGAGCAGACACGATGCTGTGATGCTGGATTGCAGGGCTGCTCTTAGAAGTGGCCGTCATGTGCAGGAAAAGAGAGGAACTTTTTTCCCCAATCTTACAACACCCAAAATGAAAACACACTGTCCAGTATGCCCTTGGTAAGAGACAGCTGCAAGTAAGCAAAGATGTGTTGGTTAAGTTAAACTTATTCATATATTTATATTCTCAGGCTTAATAAATTAATAAATCTTTCCTATCTTTAATTTCCCACACTCTCTGTGACTCATCACCCACAGATAATCATCAATGATTTTAAAAACAGATATTAAAAGCTTGGATAATATAAAATATATACTGTACATTTTCACAATATCCTGAAATTATTTTAACTAGTTTCACAAGTTTTTGACCTTGAGCACCTTTGTAACTTTGGTTTAATATACAAGAAGTCAACAGTAAAGAAACACATTTCCTAAGCCAAGATCTGCTCAAACAGTGTCCTCGCTGCAGCCACAGGAACTGCTTTGGTGTGGGTCCCACAGTCAGATCCACAGTTTGTGAAATGTTGAGCCCGGAAAGACTCAAACCAATTCGGCAGTTTGAACACAGTTACGTGTGTCGCTGATGTGACATTTTATCATTAAAATACCATTCAGTTATTCGTCAGCAGCACAGCACAGAGAAACGGAGTTCCCTCTTCTGCCATGATTTGGATGCAGGTATCTTTTGTAATATGCTTACATACTCGTACAGTACCAATATGCTATGTTCTCTGAGAAAATCTGCTTTGTGTTAAAAAGAACAACACTGTCATCACAGGGAAACACATTTTATTCAACCTCAACAACCAGGCAACCTATCCAACCTAGCTTGCTGTATGCTATAGGCACTGAACTACTGCACAGGCAGAATATTAAGTTGTAACCATAGTTGGTGACCCTTTGAAGAAACAATCTCTGTCTCATGCCTATGCAGGACTTAAAGCATGTTGCTCGCAGAACACAATCTGTGTTTACTCTGCTTGTGTACAGAAATGGCTCCAAACCACTTATTTCAAAGACATATTTGTGGGACTAATGGGGCTGAGGCCCAGCTGTGTCAAAACAGCCCCCAGAAAAGTTGTAGCTGTGCGGTTGTTCATGATTACTGAGCAGGTCATTTATAAATGCATCCTCAGCAGCGCGTTTGATACCTCTCTCGACTTCTTTAGCCGCTTGCGTTCAAAAGCGGCCTCGCACTGCTTGGTATGCAACCCACACAGGCTCCGCTTCGGGGCATCATCAGTGGACGCTGGAGTCGGATGAGGAAAAAGTGAGGGTGAAGCGAGAGAGAGAGAGAGAGAAGCACTGCCTTTCCAAAAGGCGTTCGCGTTTTAACAAGTGTTTTGATTTGATGAACCACAGCTCAAAGGTTATAACTCCTTGGCCTGCCATCATATCCATTCTGCCAGTGATTGCAAAGTAACTTCTGCCACCAAACTTTGTGACAACTCTTATACTCTTATCTTCATATTTCTGTGTTTTATAAGACCTCACCGCAGTGAGCTTGCAGCCAGTGCCTGAAAATGAGTACCTTGGTTGCCTTTATCCTTCCTAACTTCTCCTCATAACTCCTCTGGGAAATGAAGCAAGTTGATTTGCCATTCCTGAGCCAAGGCCTTAATTACTTACTAAGTCATGCCTGGCACAGAATTCTCATCTCCTTCTGCTGTATTTGGCTGACACCGTGTGCTCTGCGTGCAGATTGAGGATTGGATGCTGTGTGGGTGCAGTTTGGACTTGGTTTTTGATGGTTTGTCTCTCTCATCAGCCCTGATGACAATAATCTAAGGTCATTGCAATGCCCGTTGGCAGTCCCTGTACGACGCATACATCCATATACAGTAGGAAAAAAAGAGCACAGTACAGCTTCAAAGCCTATGCATGTATAATGACATAGTGAACTAATAAAAGGAGTCAATCTGTTTTGTAAATCCCACTTGTGCAATTCCAGAATTAAAGGAGATTTAGAGTGGAGGAATGAAGGGAGAAAAAACAAGACGGGGAAGAAAGAAATGAGATTGCCTCCCATTGCCGGAAGCTTTCCAAAAATCCTTTCTTTCCCTCTCTTCTCTTTCTCTCTCTCTGAGCTTATTGGTATCTTATTAGATATGTCTCTGCCATACAGAGTTATTGTGCTGGGAGTCTTTTCATGGCCCAAATCCCAGCAAAGCCCGTAATAATCTGTCATCTGAGGGAGATGCCCCCATAGACAAGGTCCTCCAAATCCACACAGATCAATAGCAGACTGGCTGGCTGGTTCCACAGCCCCCCCTGTCCCACGCTCCACACAGCGACAGCAGCTTCCTTTGTGGCTTGTGTCTCCCCTTCTGCCACCAATCACATTCTCAAAGCCCCAGCGGGCCGTCATGAGGTTAATGAGTGGGATAATGGAGCCATATTAGAGTCAATATCTGACCTTTGGATATGGGTCAGTGAAAGCGACGGGAGAGGTGCACCACAGCCAATCAGCATCACTCGAACTAATAGGTCCTTTATGGAATACAGACTTTCCAATTACCCTGCATGCTTCAACACACATCTGCATACAGCTGGCCCTGCTTGTTAAAATGCAGATTGATGCACCTACAGTAATGACTTTAGTTAAATCCAGAAATGTGACTGTTTTGTTTTAATGGCACCTACATGGTAGGTCGGTCCTACGTTTGGTTGAAAAAAAAAGTAAAGTGAAAGTGGTTGAGCATCTCTGGACCGACTGATTTGCATCAGAGCTATAAATGAAGCGGGAAGAGGATTGTCTCTGTCTCAGCCTCCTTCCTTAAAGACAAGGAAGAAAGAAAACCTTCACTATTCATCTCTGTCTTGCCATCCTCTCCAAAACAAGATCTCTCTGTCTGCCCCTCATGTGACATTTCCCTCAGCTCGAGGGCAGTGGAGACAGACTGTGGGCCATAAAGGATGGACTTCCAGAACAGTAAATGGTGGTGATTTGATTCATTAGATTGGTTGAGATCACTGCTAGATTATAAACTCTGACAAGTGGCTGTCATCTCAGAGACAGGGGACCATTGGTATTTTGGTCCCTATTATGGCTATCTCCAGGGATGTCCGAGCCAATCATGGCTCTAATGAGGGAGACAGAAGTGAGGAGCAGTACAGGATATTGTTCCTTCAGGCTGGTTAGGCTGCTTTATAAATCAGTTGCTTGGTGAGTGAAGACACATGTCAAGTGCTTGCAATGCTGTGGGTAAAAGATGCTTTGTGACACTTCTCATATTTTACTCTGCGGAGAGTGATAGCACTTCACAGATGAGACTGAGGTTTCAGCCAAGCGTAGCATCCTTTAGTTTATATTATTTTATCTTTTTGATCAAACCAAATTCTCTGTATGTGGAACTCTACTTGGTAATAAACCTGTTTCTTATTCTGGGGTTTTACTGATTTTCAAGATGAATGCATTGGAAACATAAAAGAAGAATGCTGTATTGCTCCCTGGCCGGAGATACTAACCATTAAATATGTATGTTCCCTACTGCATTTGAAAGACTGATCTATTCTGTACACGCCAATTTCTACGTCATATTAATGAATAAACGTGCTACTGACGTACTTGACACAAGAATCTCCCAGCATTCCAATACTACTGTGCTCATCATTACAATAAATCATCGTTAAGGTATACTCCCTGATTTTGCAGTGCCTTACAACAACACGCTACCTGAAACTTTCATCCAGCAGTTACTTATGTTTCAAAACTCAACAGCAGTTCACATAGTGTAACTTTAAATTGGAAATGGACAACTTTACTCCCCCTAGTGCTCCCAGGTGGTACTACTGCTGGCGCCGCGGTCGCAAAGACAGTGTTAGCAACATGGCTACTGCTAGCAGTCCGGCTACTGTCCAAAGCAAAAGCAGCCGTCAGAATCCCAGTGTGATGTAGAAACTCTGGTGTCAGTGCTGTGATAAAGGCAGAGGAAACACCCGG
>JBBPCS010000023.1:823074-851263 GCA_037974645.1 Hollardia meadi
TTTAGGGCAGCCTGTTAATAGAGAGTTACAATAGTCCAGCCTGGAAGAAACAAATGCATGAACTAATTTTTCTGCATATTTGTGAGACAGGATGTGCCTGATTTTTGCAATATTCCGTAAGTGAAAGAAGGCAGTCCTTGAGATGTGTTTTATGTGGGAGCTAAATGACAACCTTGAGAAATAAAAATTGAACATGTAGTAGAAGTTTTTAAAAGCAACATATTTACTGTGTTCATCGAGGACATGATTGAATGAAACATACTGTATTACACTATCCTGCTTACTGCTTTCTGCCTCTGTCTTGTATGTTAAGGTCTAGAGAGGATATGAGTGCTCTTAGAGATGAGGAGCACGGCCTTATAACACACAGTGTCTGCTCTCTAAGGAAGTAGTTAACAATGCAAATGGGAATGAAGAGGAACCTCTACTTGTCATCCTATGCTAAGGACACATACTGTTTTATTCCTGCCTGCTCAGGGACATAATGTCTCTGCCAGTGTGTATACATGTGGAGCACCTTGGACATCTGCATGACTGTTTTTATGAAGAAATATTATTTGCATCACATGGGGGTGAACACACTAAACTTCAGTTAGTCCTTCTGGCAAGCCTCTGTTACATGTCTGACTTGGTGTACATGTACATTTGTAAAAAAAAAAAAATTAGAGATGTACATATTTCATTTTTGGCTCGGGGCAGTGGATTTCATGTGCAAGCCTCGCTGCTGATTATTTTGGAATAATCACTCCATTACATGAACATGTCTCCAAGGCACAGTCTGTGTGGTGTGTGCTTCCTCAAAATAAATATATTTTCCTCAAAGCAATAGTTGGGGGCAAAATGTGAATTCTCTTTCAGCAGTGAAAATAAAAGTTATTTAAATGACGGTGCTAACAGAGGAGATGCCTGCAACAAATTTGTATTGTGGGCTTTTGTTCTATCATGACTAGGAGGCGTTGTTTCACTCATCATTTTTTAACCTCTATGAGCAACTGATTAATGAAAGTAAATAACTTACTAAACAAAGGTGGGTTTACACAAATTCAACTAATTCTACAATAACACTCTCATAGTACTATAATTACCCAAGGGTGTGCTATTTATGAGCATCTCTGAAACTTCAACCTAAATATCTATTTACCTATTCCCTTTATAGGCCACGCATGAGCATTGTCTCCACATATTCCATGATTCCCGAGCGTGATACACAGAGGGAATGTGATTAAATAATAGATATTTTTCATGTGCACAAGAGGGACGTTCTTTGTGTAATGAACCCTGGCAAGAAACAAAAAATGTAGCCTATGTAGAAAAGGAAAATTCAAGCACAACATGTGCAAGCAGTTGTCTTCAAGGAATAGCATCACAAACATAATCTTTTATGAACCTATGAGTATACTGCGGTACAAAGACTCAATGCATTTGCTCAGTTTTGTCAATGTTTGTGTTGCTGTTACGAAACTCTCGATCTGTCAGAAGCCTAATTTAATCTGTTTCGCAGCTTCTCATTTTGCATTTCATTTTTCTTTTCAAGACTTGCTATTTCTAAGAGCCTTGTTTTACAGCGAGATGTTAACATTTGTTTTAGCACTGATTACTGCAACAGTAAGTAAAGCTGCGTGATGATTCTTTCATAATTGTGTGAAGAGGTTCATATTTATATTCTATGCATAAAAAATGATTGATATTCATATTTGTTTTGCAGAAATTTCATTCTGCAGAAGTGCTTTCAAAAGTTCAGTAGCTGTAGGTCAGTGCTTGATTTTCTAAATCAGGAGGAAACGGAACACAGAGAGGACAGTTCTGGTGGGTCGGGGGAGAGAAAAAGTCCCGAAAGGAACGGAAACTAAACAACTATCATCACAGTTATTACTCACAGTTATTCATTCAATCATAACTCAAAAGCCAGTTTGCAGTTCTCTCCTGCTTTCTCTTTCTCATTGACTGTACAAGTTTTAGTTACAACCACAAAAAATCAAGCAGACTAACCGAACCAAGTGGCAAGGTGTGTCTGTCCATCAATCTCCTCCGCTCCGTTCCAGTGCTATGCACAGTGTCGCACTTTCATTTCAAAAGTTCACAGCACAAACGGCCACTTGTTTAGCTGCAGGGCTTACAGTAATCACATACCAAAATATTAGGGCGACAAAAAGCAAGGGTATCCCAATTCAAACCGCAGTACGATTAGCTCACACGATGGGCACAAATCTCTCGCTTCAGCTGTTGCTGACCTCTCTCTCTTTCTTGATTTTCACCCAAACTAGGCAAATAAGCAATCTACAAGTAACTTCAGTGGGAAGTAAAACAACGACAGAACATAAAATGTGACACAAAATTTTATTGCAGATTTTGATAGTGGCAAAGCAGGTGTCGTATCTAATCAAATAAGTGCCGGTCTCAATCTCGGGGGTCCTGCATCCTGTTCCGGCAGGTTCCGGCACAAATTAAGCCCTGGTGTAGGTTCAGCAGTGCTGCTCCACAATATGACTGAACCTTATTTTATGCAATACAGCTGCATCTGCATTGTGTGCAGTGTGTAGGCTCTGAATAGAGAGCACAGAGCTTTGCAAAGACTCCAACAGGGGTCCGCTATGGCTTCCGCGCACCATCCCCAAACTGAAACGGAGCGGCACAAAGACTGCACAAACCACAATCACACGCATTCAGCACCACAGGTGCCCCAACAAAAATGCACAAGCCCTACTAAGACATATGGAGCAATGCTGAGCCTTTGGTTTGTAAGAAGAAGATGAAAGCTTTTCCACTCCCATAGGTGAGTAAAAACTAAATATGTGAACAGTATAGGTGAAACAAACAGAAAAGGACTCAGTTCAAACTATGCACTGCTGTCAATCCCAGTGGGGGCAAACACAAACAAAACATTTCCCTACCCATGAATTTTAACTTATTCCTCCCCCTTCCTGCCCCACGCCGAAGGATAGATGATGAATTGGCCTAGTGTGAGCTTGCTACGGGAACTGCATTGTTCACGGACGATCAACCCTCACAGAAAAGTCTCAGGCAATGATGTGTTAGCACATCCTCCTGAGATGAGTCACCCTGATGCCTTCTGACAGGCCTCATTCCACTAGCGAGAGAGGCTAACCAGGAGTGCAGCTTCGCCCCAAACACATGCTTCAGGGCATACTCCATCTGGCCCAAATGAGACCAAGGGAAGAGGGGGTTAAAAATAACCAACAGGGAAGGTATGGCAGGAAGACAAGCAGGGCTGAGATGAAAGCATGCACACACAGTAGCAGCCTGCCACTGAGGCAGAACAGTACAACAGCCTCGGATGGGCAAACAAGCTTTATTGATTTGTTTTGTTTTTTCTGACAGAATAAGGTTCAAATGAAAACATAATCCTGACAGTTAAGCCTATTCGAAAAAATATAGCCTACAAAAAAAAAATGTGTAGCAAATTCTAATCCACTTGTTAATCCATTGAACCAACAGTGCTGTACATTTGACTTTTCACAGCTCATTTTTCTTATTTTCAGTCAGCTCAGGCAATATCATCATGTCACATGGACATATGAATGGCATTTTCATAAAGCAACCAGGCTTAATATCTAATCTGTCATTTTGAGAGGGATGAAAGACAGTGTCATCGTTATGGATGTCTTTGTTGGTGGTTAAAATATTGCCTTTCAAAGCAGTTTTGTCAGCTGAAATTGTTGCAGAAATGAATTCTTACGTGGAAAAGGCGATATTAATAAAAGTATGGTGAATCACTGGGATCAGATGTAGCTGAACCCCCACATATGCTGTTGGTTTAATGTTCGTGATAGGAAAGTAGATGTTTGCTGCTGAGATCAGGAAAGACATTGGCTGAATCCTGAATCTCAGTGGAAAATTCTGTAAATCTAAAATAGATTACTGTCTTTTGAAAGCTGCTTTTTTCCCCCCCTGCGTCCTCTTACACCTATCTTTTAAACGTGTTAATCCTGATTGCATTTGTGTCCCATGTCAAATTTGCTTTTTCAGAGAAGCCAAACACTGCTCCGCCCCAGCCTTTCCTCTCTGCATGAGTTCTTATCATCTCAGCAGACTGTAGGCAGAAAATGAATATCAGACACATTCTCCGTTTGAAGACCTGCTCTCTGTTGTTACAGTTCATTGCGGAAGAAGATATCTGTCCATTTCCTGTAAAAAGGAAAGTTCAGTTGAGATGCATGGCCCTGTGCCTCAAGCCTGGCATTATCCACACACGGCTCTCTCTTTTGGCCCCCTGTCTTTCTTCCACATTCTGGTATCTTTGTGGATGGTTAGCGGGGACTTGGATGGGGGGTAGTGGGGGGTAAGAGGGTTGGCTGGGGATGAACTGACAGGTTATTACTGGCTTTGTGGAGGATTAGTCCATAAAAACCCCCTCAGCCCCATGGCCAGCACAGCCAGAACCCCAGCAAATAAGATAAAATAATCTCTGTAAAAATGGACTGAGTGAGAGAGACTGACAGAGAGGAAGAGAGAGATACCCAAATACCCTAGTTCTCTTGGACGAGAAAAAAAAAAATCTTCTCCAATCTGTCCTAATTTTTTTTGTTTCCGATTTTTGTTTGTTTTTATTTTCTGAAAACCCGTGCCTGAGGGTATGTCAGTTGGAATGAGATTAAACTCCCACAGTATGGAGACGGGAAACCGGCGTGGAACACATCTAAAATGCTTCGAGCTCCTGTTTAGAAAAGCTGTGCTCTCTCTCCTCTGGTTCGATGAGGATCTGACTCATGTGGGCTGTTGCATAAGCAGGTGCAATCATTACCGGGACCTAGTTTGGTTGGAAAACTCTGCTTTCCCAGTTCTGAATTTAAAATCGGCTTCTCTAAGAAGATTATCATGTTCTCTGGGTTGGTACTGGTCATGTAGATCCTAGTGGTGGACGGATTCATCAGATTGTGGAAGTGAAGTGTAAAACATGATTATTAAAACCAATATAGCCCCTGCCAGAGGCTACTGCCATCTGGTTGATTGACAGACAGTTTCACCTCCCACGAAACAGGAGCTCAAAGTCAAGTTCGATAACACCTGCATGAGGATAAGACAAATGTACAGGGGTGGACAAAATAACAGGGACCTCTGGAAATAAAACACAATACAACTCCAAATCATTTATTTCATTTTGAGATACATGAAGTGATTTAACGAGGTGATTTGTGTAGATTTGTTTTACTGTTTACAGCCAACCCAAGGGAATAAGTGATATTTCACACATGGTTTTTGGTTGTTGCAAACTGTCCCAACAGCAATAGAGAAGAGTAATTCCAGAGCTACAGTCTTTCCCTTCACTACCACTTCTACAGTAAGATCCAGTAAACTGTTGTGAATTCATTTTCAAACTTAAGGTTTAACCAATTTGATATAGAAACGGGGAATCATTTTTTTTAAATATAGTTTTAGTATTACAACTTAATAATAAATAACTAGCTGTTAAAGCAAAGTTTGAAATGACAAGCAGACATTCAGCTGCTTCAAAAATGCTCCTTCTGAAAAACACTTTGACAACCAGGTGATTTCTAGAGCCACAATAAAGCTGTCTGTCACCGCTACATCATTTTTTGGACATATTCTGTTGAGAACACGGGCTGCCTTTTAATTCTTTGACTTGTTGCTTTTCATGGTGGCTAAGGTTAGCTTACTTGGCTCTGTGTTTGGTGTCAAAGTGTGGCTGTAAATTGTATTAATTTGGCACTGCCACTGTTGCTACCAGCTTGTCCCCATTAAGCACAATCATGTATTCACTTTCCCATGTTTCATTCAATTGCATTTACTCTGTGTTAATGTTTCTTTTCTTGGACATTTTGCAAGGCTACTATTAACATGACTGGTGACGCCTTCAGTGCATAGATAACAAAATTAGGATGGATTCTGAGACGTGTAGCCTAGTTTCTGGACACTACTTCTGTAGCGCAACATGGAATTGTATAACCCAAATTATATTCTTTGCAAGCTCTTGCAGTCCACAAAAAACGAGGTGCCGGGCAGATTTGGTCTCGCGGGCTTTGACGTCGACACATGTTCTATAAGGTAACTGTAATTGCAGGCTTTTTAAAACAATGTCATACCAACAAAGTTTTGTTTGAAGTGTTATAATGTATTGGAAAATGTTGACCCATGAACTTGTGAAAGTTCCGTTCAAGAGGACCCAAATGCAAGACATAGCAGGCAGGAAAAATCCAGAGTGAAAAACTAAACTCATTAATAAAACAAGACACAAGGTGTACTACAAAGCGATATTACTGGGTTAGCGTGGCAACCCAGTAATATGATGATGATATCCTCACTGAGACATAGATTCTCAGCTGAGGTAACAGGTTATATATAAACCTGCTGAGGCAAACATTAAGGTACAGTGCGTACAGTAATATCACATGAACGAGGAGTTGAAAACACGTTCTCAACCTCCGAATGAGTAACACACTACTTATTCTTAATTGTGGCTGTTTTTTGTATATAATTGTGGTGTCTGTCTTACTCACTAGCCTTTAAGTTCCAAACCATCATAATGAATCTGGTTAGACCACCGTCTCCGGTTTCATCTTTCACACAGACTCAGCTCTTGTGTGCTTTCCAATGCTACCAGATCTCAGATCCGTCGGTGCCCATACACGTAGGTGTGATCTGCCAGAATGCCCCGTCCCACATCTATTATTGATGTCGCAATTAGCACCCTCATTATCAGCTAATTCCTCCCAACCATAGAGCAAACAAGAGGGTCATGATCAGTGTGTCTTAATGCCAAAAGAAAAAGAGCAACCATCCTTTTATCCAGTGTTTGCTACACCTTGCAGCCATATAATCTGCAGTTTCTGTCAACCTTGCAGCTAAGCCTAGATTACATCCGGGCCACCAGAGAAGAAGTGTGGTTTCAAAGATATTTCCAAGTATCTTCGAGAAGGTCAGCAAAATACAGTCACCACAACAAATATAATGCATAACAGCACTTTACTAAAAGAAACCATAAAGTATAAAAATGAATATAAATTGTCCTGATGCTTTGATTAATTTGAAAAATGCCAATCTTTTCAATAATCAAACAAGCTCCTGTGATGCTTTTCACATTCAGTCTACAGAGACAAGTGTTGTGGAAACCTTGGATTTGCCTCTGCTAATAATTCATTATTGAATGCTAACGGCCCTGCAGCCCCTTTGACAGGCTGTGGCACTAATTTCTGTTTCAGCTTAATTAGACTGGCAGTTCATTCACATGTAGTAGCCATCCTATATATGTAGCTTCAGTAGAAATAATATTGCTGCCTCTTAATCGCCCTTCAGATGTGCTCTGGAGATGCTCCACAGCTGTTACGTCTTTAGTTTCAAGATTTCATTTTAATTTAAATACCTACAATATTTGTTTCTAGAAAATTTAGGGAAGTGATTCATGATAACAGCATAACCTTATTACAGTCCAATATCAACATTAGCACAATGGCCTTTGAATTTAATGGGTAATAATTTTACAAAGCCCCTTATCATTTATCCAGTAATTTAATGGAGATTAATGCAAATCACATTAATATTTACTGCTGGAATACTGTTATTAGCTGATATGATTCCTTTTGCGAGACACATGATGTATTTTATGAGTAACAAGCCCCAACAATCTACACTCCAATTATGAACCTTGCAGAGAACAGAGAAGGATGAAGCTTGATTAAATGCCCTTGAAGTGAATATCTCTTTACAGGTACACATCATTATTACAACTCATTAATCTTCGCTTGCGAGCTTGTGACATTATTAATAAATGCAAGGTTCATTCCAGCAGCTAAATTTAAAGGGAGTGACCATGAGAGTCCTCAGATCACCATTACATCATAATGCAGCTTTCAAAATTGCCTATAAACATGGGTGGAAGAAAAACATGATTGTTCCTCTTACCTTTCATATTTCCATCATAGTTCTTTTGGCAGTTTTCTTTCTTCTGAGATAAATAAGACACAATAAGAAAGTAGACGGAATCCAAACTCTTAACTCATAAATTGTTACCATTCAGTGGCACAAAAGACTTAAAGTGGAATCTTGCACACTCAAAATTAAGATGAAAAGCTTTTCTGACATCCTCATCGAGCTGAAAATGATCTCCATCTTTCTATAGAAGTAACATTCAACAGTAATGTTCATCCTCGGCAGGATAACAATCAGTTCATCAATCATAACTCAGTTTTCAGTGTATTAAAAAGACCCAAATAAACAAGTGGCAGTTATTAAATTACAAAAAGACAAATAATGATGCTGTGCTCAATGTTTCCTTCCTGTTCTTACTGTGTGAACTACACAAATATGAGAGCAAAAACAACCATTTTAAACATCTGCCTGTGAGCTTCGTTATGTCAGTAGAATGTTATGCTTTATCATTTTATGTTGTATTGATTTCCGTTTTTCAAACAAATATGCAGTTTTGACTGACCCTTCCATTTGACAACAGGGGGAATGCATGTGGAAAATCATCTCACCTTGTGTAGGCTGAATGACTGACAGGGTTATCAAAGAAACAGGAAAAAAAAAACACAGCGGCATAAAGAAACGGCTGCTGGGGTTGATCCCTGATGTCCATGACATGCCTGAAATAGCAAACCGCCAGTGTCAAACTCGTCTGTCCAAGACGCAGTGCCATGGACTCGGTGACATTTCTGAGCAATTTCCTGTTTATGGACAAAGTTCATGCAACACAGTACAAATCTGAGAGGCAGCCTTAGGCTAATGTTCACCTCTCTTGGTTCTGATCAAAATGAAGTCAAGCACAATTCAAGTGTGCTGGCTGCTAAAAAAAAAAAAAAGGTTTGTGCAATTAAGAGGTACGTCATGATGATTGGCAGCTTAGTCGAGCAGGGTAAATATGTGGGAGTCAGTGCTGCTGCATAACTTAATTCACTGTTTATAGAACAAAGTCAAGGCAAACTTGTCTACATCAGACTTTGAGGACTAAATGTTGCCATGGAAAAGGGGCCGTTGTATGACCTTTGGTAAATTGAAAAGGTTGATGTTTTTCTCTCTAGTCTGTACAGATTCCAGAACAGTTATACTGTTGAGCTCCTTAATGCAGAGAATGAAATAAAGGTGCCTAGTCAATGTCCCCCACTGCATCGAAGTAGTCATTTTGTGATTAAGGTGCGCACATGAACTCAATTGTGAATGTTGACATGAGACCAAAAAAAAAAATAGAGTTGTCCCTCAAAGGTTGCCCCGGATTTGGATGAGACAGTGATGAACGTGAGCAGAAAACACGATTTCTAAGAGAAAGTCAGGTAAAATGTACAGATTATATGTAAACGACGTGCACTCGGAGCACGGGCTGAGACTGTCACGGAGCTCGCTGAAGTGTGCACTACTACATCTTGCAAAACCATGCCCATCCGGGTGAGACACCAAGATTGTAGATTGAGTCTCCCATGGAAACATACTCCGGGTGGCATCAAACAATGCGTCACGTTCATTAGTTACAGATGGATATGTTTAGTTTGTCGTTCCCCAAAAACATGAATGAACATGTTCTTTTACACTGTCAACAAATCGTTTTTAATTATTGTTTGCTGTTGATGGAAGTAGCAAGTTGAAAGTTACACATGTGGAGTACCAATCGAGCAGGATGTGTGACTTTCACGCTTGCATTTTTATTTGTCGCATCACGTGTTTATTACGTTACTGTTGACCAATCGGGGGCATCAAAGGGCATCAAGGCCAAACAGAGGGGCAATGAGTGCCATACCCGTCGTGGCTGCTGGTGAAATCCCTGCGATGGATGCGACACAGAAATTGCTGCAAAAATTGCAGATGCCAAATTAACTTGAATAGGCAATGAATAGGTAACAATGTGATGGCTGCACACTGTAACATGTCTTATTAGCTTTGAATTTAATCTTGTTCAGCCCTGCTGAAGCTGAGGGAATAATTCTAAATGTTCGGCCTGCTCTTCCACTTCACATGATCAGAAATATGAGGACAACGTGTATTGGTGTGAAATGTGAAGAATAAGAACCTCTACTCTTTTTCATCCCGCTGTTCTGAAAGTGCAGAGCCTTGTACTGGATGACACTTCGGATGAATGGTGGTCTTTTTTCAGTTATTGCTTTGATTTTACTGCATTTAGCATGCTCTCTAAGAAATTACTCCGGCCCACGGTACTGTACAATTACAATGGGACTGGGTTGACTGGACTTGGCATCCATGGAGAATCAAGTCCCGCTGGGGCACCCACTAATCATCCACACCCTAAACTCTTCCAAAGAAAGAAAGAAAGAAAGAAAGAAAGAAAGACTTTTTTGAAGAGCAAACGATTAGTGTTAAACTACCTCTATTCTTTGCACATTTCCAGCAACTCTTTAAAGTAACTTCCAGGTCGGCTAGGTCCAGGTCCACCCGTCCAGGTGAAAGCTATACTATCAGCTATGCCTTTTTGATTCTCTTCAGATGTGTTAATGCTAGTAAGCCTAGCAATCATTAAGATGAATGACACTTCTTACAGCACCATTTCTTGCCTTTTCAGGCAATCAATGCCTGTGCAGGTGTCTGGCACATCATTTTATGGTCCAAACAGGAGAAAAGAAGACAGCTATGCTGATGCATGATGAAAACTGCAAAGTGAGCACATTGCACAGGTTGTTCCCTTTGTAAAAGAGAAAAGGAGTGCAAGGTTCATAATGTGTGAGGTCTACAGGACTCCATTCAATGTTTCCTTGGCCCCAGATCCCTTATGATTATGTTGATGAGTAAAATGCTGAAGAAAACTGGTTGAAAGTCAATGCCTTGAGAAAAGAACAATTAGATAACTTTTAGCACAATCTTTAACTTGGAGTCCAGCACACTCAGGGACTGAATGTTATTTTCTGATAAAGCTACTCTTTCCTCAAATTCCTAACGTTTCAGTCAATCAAAGCAGAAATCCCCTTGATTGCTTATCTGAGTTTCCACACCTTACAAATTCTCCTTCTCAAAAATAGGAAGACAATTCCCATTTGTTGTCTATAGTTAGTGCATCTGCTTCAAAACTTTGGACTTTTGAGTGGCCTGTTGATTTTCAAAAGTCAAACCGAATTGAATTCTAAACTGACTTTGCATAAAAACAGTGCCTGGGTTATACAGGCCTCAGTTCATTGTCTCTCAATCCCTCTATGGCAGGTGTCCCGTGGCAAGTGATTGTGGGTGACAGCTCAGGCTTGGTGTTGGATACAACAGTTGGCAGTTTGTGAGCCTGATTTGCTTCAAGCTCTTGCGGGTACAAGTGTGCTTTGTGAAGTGGATATGTACTGATGGCAAAATAAGAATTACTCATGCTTTACAAAGGAGGCTGACCAAGAAGGGAATGGCCTGACTATATACCAGCACCAATATTCAAATTTGACTACAGGGGGAAGATGCAATGCAATGCTCAGCAGCCAAAGCTACAAGGCTGTGGATGCACTGAGCAGTTGCAGGTTTCACAACAGTACGAAGAAATAAATGGAGGCCATGTATGCTCATACATACCCAGTAAACCTTCCTGCATTATTAGCTGTTCTAACAGTCAAGTCAAAAAACTCTACTTTTATTTATACAGCGCCAATTCACAACAAAAGGTTATCTCTTGACACTTTACACGTAGAGTAGGTCTAGACCACACTCTTTATCATTAATTAAATTAATTATTTGTTATTATTAAATTACAGAGACCCAACAGTCCCCCATGAGCAAGCACTTGGCGACAGTGGTGAGGAAAAACTGCCTTTAATAGCTGTTCTTTTCTTCACAAAAGGCTCTACCTCCACGCAGAGCTTGACAATACGTCTTTACAAATCCACACGCTGTAAATTTGCTAACCCTATATAACTCAGTGGGCACTGTCGCTATACAATTCAATCCATTTCCATCCAGCGAGCCGACAGCTCATCATGAGATCACAAATCTTGATCGTCCATACCCAGATTAGTTGCTATGGTTCTACCCACACTTGCAGTGCGATCTGTTCCTCGCACCGGCCGTGCAGCTTTGAGAGCCCAGAACGAGTTACAGCCTTCTTGCTGGTGGTGGGCTTTCTTTTAGAATACCTATTCAAATTTAGCTTCAGTCTAGTGATAGTGATGTGGCACTGCTGTGGCAGCAAGGATGCTGAGATTGCCATCACCTGTTGATGAGGCATGACCTTCGGGGGGGGTTCCACTGTGGTCCATTCTACTGACAGAAGAGGACAGGGGACAAATTCATGCTGATTTTTTCTCTTGGAGAAGTAATGCCTGTATTCCAGGTGGCCTTGTCTTGCAGCATGTTGCAATGTGCTGTGAGGTTATACCATCTCTGTGCAAAAGCAACATATTCTGCAGCCTTCCCACAAAGGCTGTGGTAGGACAGACAGTCATGATTGGGGACAAATTACTCCTCAGACCCGACCCTTATCCCATTATAGCCAATAATCATGCAATTAAGTAGCGTGCTGATGGGTAAGGAGACAGCTCACCACACTGGAGGTTCAGCTAATGCATGCCTAGCTGCCATTGGGTTACCGAAAAGCCAACTCATCTTTTTTAGACTACACCGATCCACAGCTTCCCAGCCATCAGCCTGCTAAATCCCTGCACATGAAGAAAAGATGGAAGAGGAAGGGATGGCAGTGTGAGAGGAGATGAAAAATACAGGTACAAATTATTTTTATCATTCACCTTCACCTCTATGGACTTACATAAGAAGCAATCACTCCACTTTTTTCCCCACACATTATATTTGAAATGTATCCTTCCAAGCCTCCCTGAGATCTGATGTCAGTCTCTGAAAATGACTTGTCATTAATTTCAGTCACCATTCAGCAATTTTTTACTGACCTTGAACTTGCAAATCTAGCTCATTCTATTCATCTTACAGATTTTCTACATATGCAATTTTCAAAATTGCAAATGTACTGTAACCCATAATTTAATCTTACATTAAGGTTAGAAATTGGGGAAAGCCTGGGAACATGAAAATAGAAAATGAGCGTTGGGGAGTGATGAGATATTTCCTGTTGACAAACATTTGAAGAAGAATAAATCATTCATGAGTCAAAGAGTTAATTTAGATCGATCCGTGAATTATGACATCAAGGACTAGATGCATAAAAAGCTAAGATGAAGAATGAGGAAAGCTCGGCCAAGCGTGTGTGCACCATTGATAATCCCTTATTCCTGCTTTTAGGGGTTCTAATTAATTAAAGGATATGACAGAAACTGCACAGTAATCTCCAAAGCTGTGAATTTTAATTCCAGCTCCATTTTTTTTATGACCAGTGTCTAAACAACTAGTAGTTCTGTTTCAGCACCTACCCCTCCCTTCTTGGCCTCCTAAAATGTATACTCTTCTCCTTAACACACAAACACCCCACCCCCAACCCAAACAACTTACAATCATTTCCTGGAGACTTCCCATAACCTTAACCACTACTTGACTAACCCCTAACCCTGGCTGTGTAATTATCTTTGGTTGTAGCTTTAGCGACTGTTAACTTAGTTAGCAGTGGAGCTAGTGGGCCTACTGCTCACTGAAGTCTGCCTAGATCGCGACTTTATATCCAAGGGGATCAGATCAAGGCCTTCGCAGCCTGAACAGTGACATAGCTGTTCTGCTGACCGAGAACGGTGCGTAGACATGGAATATTTTCATATCTTATTGGTGAATTGAGGGTTTACTTTGGGCATCGTAAAAGAGAGAAACTTAAATTCTGAAGTTGTACGATTGTATTTTTCTGTTTAGTAAGGAAAATATGTTAAAGAATATTTCCTTTTTGACATTTTCTGAGTTTGTTTTGTTTACTTAACGCAAAGAGAGCTTGTGAAACTTAGCAAACTCACCACTTGTATACATCTACGGGGCTATCGGACTATCGCCTCTAGAGGTACAAAGTGGCATTATGAGACCGGGCGGGCTGGAGCTAGCTGGTTAGCATGCTAACTTCAGTAGATATCTCTGCAACACAATACACAGACATCTTTGACATAACGTCAACACTGCTGTTTCTTCACATTCTGTTGAAGATGTTCGTTCATATTCTGAATGTTTTATACTAAAATTACAAATTGCACTTTTAACCGTAAACCAAGTCTCACTCTAAAGACTTAATGATTCACATTATGGGGACTTGCGCTGTGTCCCCATAAGGAAGGCGAGTACCCACTATGGGGCTGCTTAAGCAGATTTACTTTGTCCCCATAACATGATACATGTCCACACACGCACACACAATTCCCCATCGCACCTCCCTCCCACAGTCACTCTCATCTCCCTTGCGCAACATCACTCTCATTACACTTTGATTCTAGCCATCTCTTTAAGGTGTGATATATTTTCAATAGTTGATAGTTCAATGAGCATTTTTCTATTTCGCTGGATTCTTATCATGTCATTAGAAGAGAAAAAAACCCAGATTAAAAATACATCGGATGCTGACACATCCCTGGAAAGATCTCATATAACTTTGCTGGTAAAATGAGGGGGGTGTTTTTATTTAACAGGACTCCATTTCCAACTAATTAGTGGCTGATCTTGAATCAATCTGTAGGACAGCTGGCAGATATGAAGCAGAGCATGTGAAGCAAAATTGTATGTAGAAATCTACAGAACAACTGCACCACAACTTGTCTTAGTGCTAAAGGAGCAGTGAAGTGAGATTCGTGAACGATTTATTCTTTTTGAGGGACGAGTCAACTTGATTCAAAAAGCTTAAAGTGATTCCAAAATCCTGCTTCTGGATGGAGCATGCTCAGTTGTTCATAAGAACCAGGGTAGTTCAACATGGTTTGTTCGTTCTGCACCCATTGATCTGAAGAATGAGTGAGAGCGGCTGCTTAGCGACAGGCTCCTGTTCAGCGAGATAACCCAGTAGTGCAATGCACACTCATTGAGCCAGGGATCGAGTGAGCTAGATTTCGGCGTTGGGTTGTTAAGTGGCATTAAAAAATACAGAACCAAAAGAGTCATTCATGAGTCAGTTCACAAGTGGCAAGTCAATGAACTGAACTGGATTACTTAAAAGAACCGGTCTCCTCATCACCACAAAGGATTCCTCTTTTGGAGCTGTGTGGTGACACTTTATACCCCGGCAGGGTTTGTGAGTGGACCTAAGTGAGCACAAGCCCCCCCATTGGTTCTGTAGCTCCCGAGGCTAGCACGCTCTGCCAGTTTCTCTCCATACACAGCACTCTCAGCTCTGTCAGCTTAATTGGCTCGCCTCCCATCAGCAAGATACCCCAACCCCATCGTAATTGGCTCCCTTCAAGCCACACAGCCAATGCCATTGTTCGGGTACACAGTGTGTCGCTATGGATGCGGTGATCACTCACACATGAATTCTGGGACAAAAGGCCCATGGGCTGTTTCTCAACCAGTTTCCTGAACCGCAACAATTTTTTGCCAACAACCACAATGCACTTTAAGAGAAAAAAAAGTCTCTTCCTTCAAGCCAATACCATAGTACCAATTTATTCACTCTCTGCAGCGCCTCCACATGATGTAGGACGTCATGCCAGCAGCTGTGTCACCACTGCCTCACGTGTTTAAGTTCATCCTGTGTGATGTTTACATATGAAGATCATAGTGCCACACTGAATGTCGATCAACCCACAGAGACAGGAACGAGGGATAATGATTGAGAAAGGAATGAGCGAGCAACAGTGTGTGTGTGTGTGTGTGTGTGTGTGTGTGTGTTAGAGAGAGATGAGACTTCCCACAGAGTGCATGGACTGAAGCCAGGTCTGGTTCTGTCTGAGAACAGGTAGTCAGTGTTACCCTGATGAATGCCACATTGGCCCCGGCTGGGTCAGTCTCCTGCCAGTGTGTAATGAGCCCCAATGAGGGTGAACTCCCTGTTCCCCTGTGCCCAGTCCTGTCTCCACTAATGAGCTTCTGAATAAATCAGTGTTAGTTCCCGCCTCCCCTATCTCCTGGTCCACCCTCTATCCCTTTTCAGTTACAGTTACTTACTTACTCCCCTCCCCCTCCTTGCCTCTTTGAACTCGTACCCATCACCTGGCCGTGTCACCCTATACCCCATAATGAGCCCTCAAGACAGCCTTACATCCCCTTACAACATTCTCTGTCTACTAATTGTGAGTATTTGTTTGTGGGACAGTCTTTTTTTCCCATGTCTGAAGAATTTGATGTCCAAATCTCTTGATGTGTGATTGTCACTGTTGCTGCTGCCTGGAGCTGTTTGGAAAACTGAGCGAGATTCTCGAGCTCTTTGCAGCTTCTTTCTGTCTCATCATCGCTGCTGGTTTTAGGGTTATAAATAAAGAAATAAAAGTACATCTTTCTCCTACATGCACCATTTGTCTGGTCCTAATTTGGTTCCTGTTGGAGTATGGGGGAGTGAATGTCTGTATTTGGCATCTGCTAGATAGACATGGGCTGCTTTATAAGAGGTGATGATGAATATTGCTAGGGATGGATTATTGGAACAGGAAACTGCCCACTCTGTCCCATAAATAGTCTCAAACAGTTGGACTCTGACTGGTCAGGGCTGCGTGTGAAATAACCAGGGGATATTTCACATGCAGAGCTGGATAAAGTAGGCCACAGCTTCTGGTTTTGGTGATGAAGTCATACGTGGCTGGCTGACTCATAGAAAACATTGGGAATTCAATTTAGAATCTGAAAATAACAGCAAGTAGATATACAAGCATTTGTTTTGAGACATGGTGGTAATCCTTTCTGGGGAATCTAATACATTTCTTGGTCGTGAAATGAACAAACAAGTACTAATTTGCCAGTAAAAATCAGGCCGCATGCCATGATGGCATAATAATATTCCAAGAGGCATTATAACACAGGCAAACAGAGAAAATCTGCCAGTGCTACTTTAATGGGAAACCCAAAGAAAATAAATTAAATGTGATGTAAGAGCAGATACTTTACAGTGTAGTCAGCACTGTCGTTCAACCTGGATTGCCTCTCCAAGGTGACTGACCCCTGAGCAAATGTTACAAGTCAAAGTATTGGCTTCCATGCATCAGGTTCAAACATTGTTTTTCTTTCATCTCAGCTGATCCGTTTCTTCACAGATTGCCTACCCCAGAAAACTTATCAGTCGGCTTGGGGGAATCAATCACGTGGTGACACTATTCCAGACCAGAGTGTTGTTTGCGAATCTGTTGTCTGTGATGCCTGCAAAACCCCAGCTGTGATTGCCAAGCCTCTCGATGTGCTGGTTTTAGAGTTATTTTCCATTCTAGGCCTTTTTTTCTCCTCTGTGGCTTTGATTCTCTCTCACTGCTTTTCTTCCCCTCTCTGTCTCACTGTTTCTTTTCACTGTTACATTTATGCCTCTCAATAAGACCCTTGGAGAGTATTGATGTAAGGAGTGCCAGAGCTGTTTTTGGAGATTCTAACAAATAAGGTTGCCCCACAAAGGTGACTGCCAAGCAGGGATTAATGTAAAACACAAAATATTACCGCTCTGAGCCAGATCTCAGCAAAGAAACAGTGCCTGTTCAAACAGTCTTTCCCTCTTTTCAAGGGATTCATCCTCTTCTTTTCCTTCCTGTAGAGTCCCTTCTCTGCATTTGTCAGGATGATGCCACCCATTCTTTTCATGTTGTGTCACTTTCTTGGATGCAGGAGGACCTGTATTCTGCTTCATTAAGGTTGTATTTGGTTGTATTAGTATGAAGTATGCTACTTCAATACCTTTTCAATGCTTTGTTTAAAACGATACAAATTCTGCATTTGAACGCATGGAAAGTACCAAAGCTACAAACAAAAACCTACAGAAAATACAAATGATACAAAAAAAATCTACAAATTTCCAATCCAAGACCATGAAACTGTTCCTAATACCAACTGCCCGTGGCAAACCTGAAGACTGCAGAAGTATTTACAATATAATTATGCTTGTGTGTCCCTTTGGACGTTTAGTACAAGCTAACGCTAAATATTACATGTAAAGTTGTCTGCGTTGTTTGCTACATCATCCACGTTAACCTTGGTAAGCTAGTTGAATGTTTGCAAGATTAATTTCATCCAACGCTCCTCAACAACATGAGTGAGAGAATGGGTGTAGGTGTATCCAGAGTCTGTCTTACTGCTCATTTTATAGAGATTTACAAGAATTCCCTGACTTTTCTCAAATCGCCAAGGCCATTTGACCCCTGACCCACACGTCTTTGTCTGCAGACAAAGTTATAGTTGTGTTTTTGCACTCTGTGTGCCGCTGCTAGAATGAGCAGAATGAGAAAGAGGCCTGACCCCAGAGCTAACGGAGTGTAACATAGCTGCAGCAATGCTATCACTACTGTATCACATCTCATTTGCTGCCACCTGTTGAACAGCAAACTACGTGCAGACTTTCAGAAAGGAAATATTATAAAGTAGCGACTTACTCTGATGCTGCTGTGTCATTAGTATAGTCGACACTGTTTTTCTTGCTTCGCCAAAGTTCATTGAAAGCTCTCATGGTTACTGATGTGTGATTATCTCCACTTTGATATGATGTATGAGAGGTGAAATGACTTTCTTCAAATGGTTATGAGAGATTTATTTGTCAGATAAATCCCCTCGTGGAACACAGCTTTCAAACAAAACCGAACAATCACTTCAGAAATATAGGTTTATTGACAAGATTAGTAGGTGATGTCATCCCTTATGTTTCTGTAGCCGCCAGGTCAACGTGAATACCAAATATCCCTTTCTTTATTTTAAAATTTTATTTTAAAATTATTAAGTGTTAAACTAACTGGCTTGCCCTGGATTACTGTACAGTGCATGGAGCAGAACAGACGGAGGAGAGCATGTTGACAATAACTTGTTACTGCAATAAAAGCAATAACAACTTCCCAACTAGAGTGAATTATGAATGTAATCTGTCTAAAACATACTGATGTGTCACGACTTGAGCCAGAAACCCCAGGAACAGGGATTTTTGGACCCAGGCGCAGACACAACAGGCAGAGCAGGTTTCCTGCAGTGATTTATTAAACAAAAGGCAACTTACAGTCCAAAGGCAGGCGAAAAAAAACCAAGAACCAGTCCAACATGGGAAAACAAATCCAAAATGGCAAAAGAGGAAGTCCAAAACATGAAAGTCCAGGGAACACTTGAATGAAGGCACACAGGCAACGACAGAAGGGAGCACACAAACTTAAATACACGAGGAAACTTAACAAGACACAGGTGAAGCACATGAGAGTAATCACAAAAGGAGGGAAAAGAACAAAGGCAGGAAGTGTGAAGCAGGACAAGATACACAAGGGAAGGAGTACAAAATAAAACAGGAAACAACAAACTAGGAACGACAACACAAGGAACAAACACGGGAAAATAAACAAGAAACTCAAAACCAAACAGGAATTAACAGACTTAAACTGAAAGCATGACACTGATGTCTACCTTGGACCATGATCTTTACTCAACCTTGACCAGTGCCTAAACCATTAAAAAGTTGGATAATAGTATAGAGTGCTGGACGTGTATTGAACTTGGTAGGCGTAATGTTTTCCTCCAAACATATTATCTGGGTCAAATTAGCTGTATGTAAACATGACTGCAATGCAATACTACCATGAAATCCATACCCAAACATCACATCATTAATTGAATTAAGTTATTTCAGGGGTTTAGGTCCAGGTGTATGTAATGAACTGGTAAATTTGTGTTGTGTTTTAGCTTTTCACAAAGGCCAGTGGCGCAGGACTTCATTAATTAGAAAAGAAGAGAAACCTAATTAGCTTAATTTCAACCTTCCTGCTACGCCCTGTCTGTCTTTTGAAGCATGTCTCATTCCAATGTGTAGACTACACGCGTCTGTGTGCTGTGAACTGTCAATGCCTTTATTGATGCTCTTTGTTATTGCCATGCAAACCGTGAGCTGTAAAAACAAATTTCCTCTTGGAAGACAATAAAGGAGTTACAGGGCATCTTATCTCTTAACAATCGAACAGCCGCACAGAAGGGTTGTACTCATCCAGGAATATTGTCAGCGAAAATATTGGGTTCATGACCTGCAAAATTTAAAAAGCAGAGGAGGATTATTTATTTATTCATTTATTTATTAAGCCTTACTTGGGACATCATCAGCCCTTTGACAGCAATATTAGGAACAATGGCTCTATTGGTCAGACATGACTGTGGTCCCACTGGATCTCTTATGTGCAAGTAATAAGGATGGATGCTTCCTGATGTAGAAGAAACTTGGCATCCTTCCATCTTCTGCATATGAGACTGTTAAATAATTGTAAGCTATTGACTTTATCAACTGTTTCCATATTACATTGCTCTTCCTAATTAATGAGAAAGAGACCTCTTCAATTTATCCTTACTGAACAATTAGACAGCAGGTAAATGAATTAACTGTAGTTTGTGGTGGCTCTGCAAAAGTGGCTAATGTAGCAAGTAGCTTTTAACTGAATGAATCTCTTTTCAGCCAAATTAACAGAAGATGTTTCTGGGAAGAAAACAGAAGAGCGTGGGTGATGACACGTGTGTTTTTCAGATTTACATCATGGAAATCATTAACAGATCATCCACGTTCTGCACTTTGCTCCAACTCTCAAATATAGAATATTTTCTCCATCGCAGCAGACACACAGATGTGGTTTGGCTCAGTGGCTATATACCAGTATTTCCACACATTAATATTCGTATACACAGTAAGCTGTTCCACCAGAAAGACTCGGGACTGCAGTGGTTTACATGCACTGAGAATATGTGTGGGCTGCCAAAAGCCAAGTTTCACTCCAGCGACTTTGCTTCAGGCTACATATGCAGTGTATTCAGATATGAAATGGTGTATGTATATTTGTGTATGTCGTGATTCCAACATATTTTCAGCTGATCAGCGAAATGTATCTCTATACATATATATCTATATATATATATATATATGATCTCAGTTATGCTGAATATTTAAACTGAAAAAGTGAAATCAAATTTAATCTAAATGCCAGGCATCACCATCATCAGTTACGAAAAAACCTGATTGTGGTCATCTGTGTGGACGTACGGATGGAACAAAGAACATACATTGAATACATTCAGCTCTGTGTTCTACCTATTAAATTCACATGAAACTACTTTGTATTAGTAGTTCCACTTTAGGAAGAAATACATAAAATAAGAGATGATTGGTCCACCCTCTATGATGATTGTATTTATAGGCAATGCTAAATGCTAGTGCAGGAATAGCATTTTTCATACAGTGCAGCAAACAGCATAGACATTTTAAAGCCCCTTTCCAGTTGTTTTAGGACATGTAAATGATAATAATAATAATAATAATAATAATCATCATCATCAATTTCATCATCATTGACAAATCCAAACTCTATAAATATTTTTACTGCCAAGCGAAGTACGAGTAATAACTAGTCATGATTTTTAACAAATTTTGTTGTGTAATTTTGACAATACTTTGGAAAAAAGTGACCATGTTTTAACTACAATATTTCCCCTGAAACCTACGAGTTGAAAATACTAATCCCAAACACAATTACACAAATATAATACATATAATAAGAATCACTGAATGCCAGATTACAAACTACATTTAAACAATGATAATCTGTGCAAAAACCGCTTGAGCTCTAAATGAAAACGATTGAATAACTCCGGTAGTGTCAGTCACATGCTCGGTAACATCAAAGTATCCATTTTTACAATAAGATACAATATTGAATATATTTCTGTTAAGCATGCAGTGTATTAAATATTATGACAGGGAGAAAAGTAGCACTAATCTGTCAGTATGTTGACATAACTATTTTAAGTTTACAGTAGCTATCAACATCATGATGGGAAATTCAAAATATTAGTCTATAAACCAATGAGTCAAAATATGAGAGAAGCATTATTACTGACATTTTCCTTCGCTTCAATTTTGCCTTTATTTCAAGCCAGTTAGCCGAGCCATAATTTAATACTTATCAAATTAATAACTACACTTAAAATAACTACAGCATCGACTATTATCGGTCTTTGCATCCTCTGTGTCAGATGCATTTTAAGTTGAAAGTGGCCATGAAATTAATGATCCTATATGTGACCGTGCCAGATCATATAATTCTCAATCCTCTAAGAGTGGATCTCAGCAGCTCTCTGGATAGCTGGAGGAGATCTCCTCGATCCACACAGCTCATGCCCTGACAACACTGATATTTGCTTTGGGGCTTGAGACATTGCTCTTCCTGGTATCTGACAAACAAATACTTCTTTGCATCACCTTGACCTTTGCTTTTCCCAGGTTAGTGCAGCAGTGTGATTCCTTGTCAGTTTTTCCTGAAACACTGAGCATGCCAACCAGTCCAAAAGAAAACATTCCAATCCAGTCATCCATTTCAACCACAGACGCATCAAAAGAACTCCGGCACAGCAGTTTATAACTTAGAATACAAGATACAATTAATCAAACATTTGTCATTTGTACAATTTTTTTCTTTGTAAGATGAACGAGATGGAGGAAGAAGCCAAGAGATTTCTCATGAATCCGTTTGTTTTCAGATTCTAAGGTGGGGAAAGGAGGATTGAAATGCAGGCTTGCAGAATCAGAGTTTGTCAAGGTAATGATCTTTAATGTGAGTATACTGTATGTGTGCATTTTGGAATTTTAAGGGAGGATTATATTATTATCATGGCCAACAGTTAAAGTTTGATAACTTTCTTAGTTTTGAGGTTTTTTCATTTATTATATAATATCAATAGATTGCATATAAAAATCCCCCTGTGTCCCCAACCATGAGTAATGGCCCGAAGACGCCCAGTATTACTGTCCCATTAATTATATCAATACAGTAGCCTACTGATGCATATTGCATCATTTATGATTTATTTTTGAGTGGTTTTGTATGCCTGATCCGTTCCTGGCAAATGTTTCCAGACATTCCAAAGTAATGTCCGATCAAACGTTCCACCTCCATGAAGAAAACTATCCTTCTTTGGAGTGAGAGTAATGAGAGAAAAGTGAAAGGAAAAGTGGCACCGTGTGGGCTGTAAACCACTCCAAGTCTTTCTGTCAGTGCATCACGGAATGAAATGAGGTGCTCCCTCTTGTTTGTCCCAAGTAGGAGTGCAATTTGACTTTATTTTTTATTTCTTTTCAGATGTAGTGGTATGTGGGAGGAGACCCCCGGGTACACCCAGAACTCGCTGGAAAGATTATATCATCTGGCCTCGGAATGCCTCGGGATCCACCAGGAGGAGCTGGAAATAGTTGCTGGGGAGAGGGATGTCTGGAACACCCTGATCAGCCTGCTGCCACCGCAACCCAGCCCCGGATAAGTGATGGATGGATGGATGGAGTGGTATGTAACAAATTCCAGTCTAATTTACAGAAGGATTGTAGGTTGTGTTAGGCTTTGACTGTCAATTTAACATTTTTTACAATAGTATGTGAACACGTGTGCAAAAGGGAGTTTTTTTTGAGTAAGTATGCTCAATGAATGCATTTTGTGTCAAATCAATAAAAAGTGACTGTGTGTAGAGTTTTAAAAATGTGTGTAACCAATGTGAAAATAAAATGCACTTCAAAGACAAGAGTAATACATATTAAGATACATATCGTAATCACTGCCTGGACCGCTATGGAGTTGCAGGGACCATCAGGACCATGGTTCGATTCCAGACTAGGGTCTGTGGTTGGGTTTAGGCCTGACCTAAACCAAAAGCACTTTGGTTTGTTTCTTTTTCAGTTTAGATTTTTATTTTTCAGTTTTCGGTTTAAATATTCTGGAAATCAAATTAAATATGTTGTCAGTGAATATTTTACTGATGTGTTCTGTATGGACTTCGTTGCAACTTGCCACATTGGTTAATTAATAACATTTCCTCATTATGTTAATAGAAACTGTAATTGTTTTGCGTTTCCATTATAAACATATTCACCACTGTAGATTACTTGTACACAAATGTAATTTTCTAGGAGACAGCTCGTGTACTTTGAGTGAAGTGGCTGCCTTTTTTTTCTCCTTGTGTTTTATGTGTTTATATCTTTTATTGCCCACATGACTTTTTCCATTACAGGTCATGAGACTGTGGTTGAGATTCCTATTGCTTATTCATATCTAACTCCACTGTTTTTGTTTACTTTGCAGGAAGCATGTCACACCACTAAACACATTGTCTTCAGAGAAAATGTGGCCCCAATTCAACCAAAACGACACTGAGAATGCAGCTCGATATACTGCATGAACGCTTGAAGCCATTTTTATCCGACGACCAGTACAAGAGGGAGAGCATTTTTAAGGTTTTCTGTCTCAGCAGGGCCACAGACATAATTACAGTGTAAGCATCCATTACCTACAGTCCCTATCGTCTTTCTGTGAGATTAATAGAAAAATGTTTGCAGAACTGCAAAACGCATGATGGCCTGGATATTTACACCAGGACAAGATGAAAAGTAATGGGCTACACGTCAGCTGACTGACCAGATGGAGAGCTCTTGCTGAGGGTGACTCACTTCTCCTCTGCTGTACTTCTACAGCCACTACTCCTGCTGTCATTTCCTCTCCTCTCCACTCCACCTACCCTAACTGCCGCCGCCACCACCACTGCTGCTTCCACCTTTCAGATTGCTATATTTGTGACTGTGTCCATTGATGTGGAAAAAGCTATCATCTGGGCCAGTAGATCTGGAAATAGAGTACTCGTTGAGGTCGGCCAGAGACAAGCCTTGTTCCTTGAGATCTCACCCAGCCAAGGGTGTAGGGGGCAATGAGTTCCAACGTGGGAGAGTCGGAGGTCTCTGCTGGCTATTTTTTCTACATTCACTCTGGGGCCTGTAGTGTTCGGAAGCAAAGACAACACTTCCCGCTGGCTGAGGGCTGTTCAGGCCTTAAGGTGTCTGTATCGCTACGGTTCTGTGAGACACGTTCAGCATGTTAGACGCCGGCTTCTGCCTGAAAATCAGAATTTCTAAATGATTAGGTTCAGCTGAAGCTGGAGGCTTGAATCAATACAGCTGGCTAGATACAGGGTAGCCCAGGCAATTAGCCAACTGTGGTTTTTGTCACATAATGTGGAGGCTTGGAAGGAAACAGAATGAGAAAGGTATGGATGGCAGAGTGGTTTACTGGTTATTGTGCTGTATTGATGCCATCTAATGAAAATTGCAATTCTCAGTATTATTAAATCTTTTCTCCTACACTCTTTCAGGTAATAAAAGTAAGGCCATGACCTCAATATACAGTATCTGAAACACTGACAGCATATTAAACACCAAGCACAACTCAACTTGAGGTAATTGAAACTAACAATAGGTAATAGCTGCAGTTGCTTCTAGTTCTTTTAGATCAGAAGAATAGCTTAACGGTCATATAAAGACACTGACCATAAAATCTTAAAACAGAACAAACAAACTGTACAGTATATTCTTGTTATATATTCTATAATATAGTATGTCATTTTTCCCTAAACACAATATATTTTTTTCCCAGTTTCATAGTTGTAGGTATGTTTTAACACAGGAGATTCATGGGATCACAGCACTTAGCTCAGGGGGGAGTGAGCTAACCTCTCGCCTCCATCCCACTCTAAAATGGCCCTGAGGCTTATACTGTGGCATAGTTAATGGAGTGCGCCTACATGAATTATTAACAGTGCTTATGTTCCCTTCATACTTGCCATCCTATCGATATTCAACCCTGAGCATACCCATGGGTATGTGGGCGAATTTTTTTACACATCAGGATGAATTGCCCTTTTCGCATACAAGCTGGTCCCTCTCAGATAATGTGAATAAAACATCTGACTTGCACAAAATAAACTAATATAGAAAAAAAAGTATATATGTATCCTTTCCACAGTAACAGTCAACAGATCTGAATTTAAGTGCCAGTGACACCAGTGAATTGTGACAACGCACTGCTCTGAATCCTCCAGCTCTTTGGGTTTAAACTGCAGGGACACCTTGAGGTGTACATTATTAAAATATACTTGGATTTATAACATCATCTTCCATGGGGAGTAATCCAAGAGGTAAAATCAATGGCCACAAAAAAGCAGCTTCCACAAACTATTAAACTGCTCCTCTCTTGCGAAGTGCTTGTAAACCTTTTTCGGCTATCATTCCTGGACTCGGGGGAGAATCACATTGAGCAAAGAAAAATAGGGAAAAGCAACCTCCTTGAATTCATATAAGGGACATGAGGGAGTCATAAGAGAGCTATTACATTGACTTTCTCTCCTGTTATGGTGGGACCCATGACTAGATTGTTCCCAGTGCAATGCAATGCATTCTGGAACTAAATTCTGGGAGTATCTTCCCAAGGGTTAATCATCTTGGTCGCTCGACTATCGATTGTAAAAGTGCGGAGGGGGTTGTTTGCGCACTTGAAAAATATAGAGGCTCCAAAGCAGATGGCAACTCATTTACCACAGGCCAATGAGAGGGAATGCCTTGAAGCCATTTCATGTAAACAGTCGGCCTGTAAACATCCATGAATTAAGGCGGTGCCAAAGACACCACAGCATTGATTATGTACTTGATGGAGCAGCAGTGCAGGGGTTTCTATCATTTATATCAGGTTTTGTTGTGTCCAGTCTGAATTTCAATTTCACCAGTTCCGAAGCGACAACGCTTTGAGAGAAACAGGATGTAGGCACAAATTAAAATAAATGAATCACTACAAAGCTAAAGGAAATGTATTCACTGCAAACATCAAGGAACCAAGAGAGTAATGAGCACAAATTTATTCCCATATGCAATAATGAAAATTTGGTGATAATTGCTACGGATTTTTTCCCCCCCGCTTGTAACGTTGTGATTGTGGTTGTTTGTGTACAGGGTAAATGCCATGGTAATGAAGCATACTAACTAGTCTGCCTTTAATACCAGCTCTAAAATGATGAATGGGTAAAAAAAACAAAGTATGATATTAAAATGAGTTGAAGCATTTTTCTCCTTCTCCCACAGCACTCTCTCTGTTTCTGCATTCTTTTCATTTATCTCTCCATTTCTTCCAGCTCCCCCCTTGTCTCCTGCCTTTCCAAACAGTTTTCTCTTTGTGCTGTCAGTCAGTGTTTTGTCTCTTTCTGACAGAGTCGGCTAACCTGCCGCCCCTCGGGCTCTGGGCATGCAGGTCCACAGTCTCCTTAGCCTCTGTGGTTCCCTGTCTGACTGTATGAACATGAATTTCAATGGGCTGTTAATAGACTGCCCACTCCTATACACCTCATCACGCTCTGCCATCATGAGCTAGATTGCCCAGAGTGGCAGCATGGTCTCCACAGTAACCTCTTTAGCGAGAGCTCTCCTTCTCTTCCTCATCAATTAACCTAAACCATCCTTACTCAAGGCACACGGGTGATTGGGAAGCCTGTTACAGTTTGCCTTAAAAGCCCAGATAAACGGATTTACACTTCCAGGTTTTTTAAATTGCATTATTATTATTATTATTATTATTGCTTTACAGTATTAGTGTACTGTAAACATAAGGATTGCTGTTAGTCACTCCCTCAATGTAAAGTCACAGGATCAGCCTAAAGTATTGCATATTTGCAAGGAAACAGCCTTCCCTGTCTACTGTTTTCTGTCAGCAGTATTATAATGTGTTGAATATTAACTTGCTCCAGTGCAGTTAGAGGGCCATCTTAATAAACCAGTGATAGGTCAGGAGGCTCTGGACATCTGGCGCTTACTGGTTAATCACAGTGATCCAGCATTGCGTCCTGAAAGTTTGCTTTTCGCAGCACACACTTCACGAGCCCCTCTTTAATTACAGTCTTACACTAGGCTTGTGTATGTAGTCCTTTACTGTTTAAATAACTGCACCAAATGAATGGAAATGAGATGCAGGGTGGAGAAAATGTGATACTACGCGCTGCTATTAACATAGTTCGTCTTGATGAGCCATTAGAATGTAAAATTCTATTTTGGTTACTGGGAAGTGAAGGAGGGCGCACTTTCAGCAGTCTAAAATTCATTTTAGCATTGCAACGATTTTATGTTTTCATTAGAAGGAAATGTGTGGCTTTCCCCTTCTCAAGAGTACAAACTGGGTTTGAGACTATTCTTAACTCCGGACCCAGCAGGGCACATTTGAGCTATTTCTGTTCTTATGCTAATTTGCCAGTAATTGTTGAAGCCACACACCGACATAGCAATTCAAGTGTCCATATTAATGTGGCCTTACAGTAACAATTTGTATTTCCAGCGTGTCAGCACCTCTTGGCAGAGATGGTATCTTTAAAGGACCCTCTCACACTCATTACAGCACTGGAATAGAACATCTTTTTGTACAGCCAAAAGCAACAGGCATGCTGAAATTAA
>JBBPCS010000023.1:851363-877517 GCA_037974645.1 Hollardia meadi
AGTTTAAAATACTTCTATTTTAGGTATTTGATATGGTCTATTGGTGAAGTAGCATTGATCACTTTGAGGGGGGGAATACATTTTGTCCCCACCGGGGATAAAAATAATTCAGCAGAGGCAGAGATATATAGACCTGAAAGGGGGAAATCCCACTCATCCCCCCCGGCAAATCGCACCGTGACCCTATGCATTATGTTCCTTTCCATGCAAACATCAGCAGTCACTTTATGTGCGAATGGACGGTGCTCCCGTAGAGTCAGATTGATTTTACCACACAGTATTCCACCTGTAGATACTTAGTGAATGTCAGATATTATGTGACATCAGAAATGCAGGATAGAAGCATTCAAAGGGGCCTAACATTGTCTTGTAAAATGGGATTACATTGAGCAAAATGTGATATTTTCAACAGCTTTTAATTTTACTACAGCATCCCCGAAAAGCCAAACTCAGTAGTCTCGGTACATCTAACATTAGATAACTGGCAAACGTCAGTCACTCCTTAGTAAATTAAGCATTTACATAGATGTATGTTAATAAGCAGAAAGAATACAAATTTTATGAGCTCTTTAACTTTTAACAGGAAAAACTTCAAGCACTTTCTACATGAGGGAATCATGCGTCAATCAAATTCAGCGGAGACATTTTGAGACCAACCTTAAAGTCACCCTGTTCTGCGTAGTTAATTACAGAGCTGGCAAACTCCAGTAGGGCCAGTAATTCTCAAGACCAGGCTACAGGTCATTGGCTTCAAGGAGTTCAGCCAGTATACTTGATCATCATCACTTTATGGCTGACCTCTTCAGCTGTAGATGAATATGTAACTTAAATGAGGCTCCTCACAGACAGGCATGAGCATAAACACTCACATTCTCCAAACGGCAAATGTTGTGCAGCTCCATTTTTTTCTGTGTGGATGGATTGCTTGATGAAATGCCAGACTTGCCTTGTTTATTTCTTTCACTTCAATACTGGCCATCAGTTGAATAAATATTATTCCTTACAGTGCGTTGAAAGTCATTTCTTGCAGCACAACGACCCGGTGTGACATATCGACGGATTGAAGTCAAGGAGTCAGACTGAACATGAGCTATAAGCCAACTTTCTACATTCGTTTGCCAATGTTACATATGAGTCTGTATTGAAAAGCCTTCATTTCAAACTGCACTGTTTTTCTTTATAATGTCAGCTTTATTTATCTGCCTCCTTGTGTCATTTCAGGAAACCCTCCACCGTTCGTCTTTTTGTGGTAATAAACTAGAATACAGCCAGGGTAACATAATGCTTTGTTTAACATTAATGTACCATTGTCTCTTAGTATAGTATATCCCTACCGTTTGATTGGATGCAGCATATACTGTCATCCTTTCTAAATAGTTCTAATAAAACAGAAGTATTCAAAGGTGAAACATCCCCGACAAGCTACAACATTTAGACAACACATAAAACTCAGCGGAACACCGACCCACTTTAAAGTCTTATCCTGAAAGCACCTCAGAGTGCAGCGGTGCCATAAACAATGACCATTATTTGAGCGATAAGAAAGGATGGCAGGGAAAAAGCCGTGTCTCTCAGTGTTTGTGCGCACTTGGCTCATTTATGAATTTATTTAAGTATAGAAGAAAGCCCCGGGGAACAGGATGTTTTAAAAACCCATGATTAATGAAACATTAATCATGAATTTTGTAGGGGAACAGGAAGAGTTGTCACTCTCCATTTGGGCCCTTTAGAAGTTGGATGGAAGGAGGAGACAGGCAAAGGGAATAAGGGTGGCAGGTCTTGTGGCAGTGGAAGAAGACGATTTGGGGGTGGATGTCAAGGAATAAGAGGGGGGAGGGGACCAGCAAATGAAAATGATGGGGAAAAGCTCTTTGGAATTCAAAAGAGTCCGTAGATACCCAGCAGTAATATTAAGGGCACAACAGGCATACAACAATGTCAGCTTTACCTTTAGACCACTGATGGTGATACAATGGCTGCAGTTGGTAAAATAAAAAGGCAATTTTGAATTCAACTATGCCTAACTAACTAAAACTAACTGAATTATTGTTATGATACAATGCGACATCTCATTCTGGGGCCAGACGCATAAAACTGTGATTCATGACTGAAAAAGTAGGTGTATGCACAAAGACAGAAATATGCATGTCCAGTACATTATTTTTGTCAGATTTACAAAGCTGTGCATACGCCTGGTGCACATACTCAACCTACTTTCCATAATTTTCCATAAATGGATGTAGAAATGCCCTTAAACCATTTGCATATCGATATTTGTGCCTGCTCCACTGCTCATTAGACCTGAGAAGAGCAACAAAGGAGAAGCGCGATGCAATCAAATAGGAGCAGAAGAGCCGTTATGCACGGCTGTGGTCTACCTGTAAACCTCATTGTGGTAATATCTCAGTCTCACGCTGATGCCTCATGATTCAGGATCAAATGAAAAGATCATTGACGCAGAAATTCATCGCTCATAAATGATAAAATTGAGTTTATAAATGTGCATCTGAGTGACATTTTACAGGACCCGATCAAACGCGATCAGTGCAAGTCACAAACAGCCCAAACAAACAGCGTTTTAATCTGAAGTTGAATCTTTTAACTTATCCGGCCCACCTCATCATTTCACCAGCAGCATGTATGCCTCGTCTGAAGTGTGCATGACGTACTCCCATTCTTACCACACGTTCTTCCTTTAAATACCAGTTGGTGTGTGGGAAAAGGCGTACGCATGTTTGTGTGGTGTTTTTTTGCACACATCATTTCTACACTGGGCCCCTGGTACCCATGCAGTTTCCAAACAACAATGTACAAGGTCACAGTCTACATGGTAAAAATCAACTTGCTCTTAAACTATTGAAAAAAAAAAAGAAACACTAAACTTTAAATCACTTGTGTCACCCTCTCCTTGAAATGAATTTATTTTGGCATCCATGCCTTTGTGCTCTGTGTGTAATATATCCTCCCATGTGTATGTAAATCATGAGGCTGATGGAACGACAATAGTACTTGTCAATATTTGTGCCGGGTACAACAATCCCCTTTTGCCTAACCTTCTGCTGAATGCTAAGTGCCTGAATCAAACTGAGAGACAGCAGAAACAGGAGACTTTTCAGCAGTGATGCCTTTGAGGCAAACATCTCTGTGTAGAATATGGAAGGGATGGGTGGACTGAAGGGGTACAATGAAAAAAACATGGCAGCTGCTTCTGTTGTGAACTTCCAGTGATTTCACAGCTCTTGGAATTTGACAGTGGCAGCACTGTTGAATGACTGCTGATAACAGTGGTGGGGGCTTTGAGTGAACAACAAAACTCAGCTGTGTGTTAACCCTGCATACTAATTCAGCCTGCAGACAGTGTGTTAGTCTGATTTACTGAGAGCTGAATGTTTAAAAAAAATGGATAAGTGGAGCAAAAGTGTAAAAAAACAACAACCTAATATTTATTAACTAAAACTTTACTGTAAAGGAGGTTATTTAAACAGACCAAGAGGTGAAGAGAAAAAGCAGAAGAGCAGTCGCAAGTTGACCAACAAAGATATTAGGCTATTATTAGATATTATATAGATTACACAGCCCGTTCAATGCAGGCCTGTTGCGCCTCACCCGTCTGTATAAACGTTACAGAGGCGGAAGGGGGGAGTCAAAGTTGTTCTGCCAGAGGTAGTAACAGCGGTGAGACGGAACGGCGAGACAGGGCTGTGACGTTTTTTCGCCATTTTATGTGTGCGACCCACAACCAGGAGATTTAAAAGCAGCTAGCAGCAGTTAAGAGCTAACTCGAAGAAGAAGAAGAAGAAGAAAGACAACAACTCTGTGTAAAAAGGGCAAAACATTTCTGGAGCTTCACAGCATAACAGTTGCAGCATAAAAAAAACAGACTTGTTTTAAAGTGTAAAATAAAAAAAATCTACCGAAAACAGCTCGTCTGTCGCTCATCATAATCCCAGTTTGATTTGAAAAGATGTTATTTACACCAGTTCTGAAGCAAAACTCTTCATTTTGGGGGGTTTGTGCTTTAGCTTGGTGACTACAGTGATTTTGGCTTAAAAAGGGGTGTAAATAACATCTTTTCAACCTAGTTTGGGATCTCTGGACTTCCAGAGGATGAGGATTTTATTTTTATTGTTTGTTTTTTTAAAACCGCCCAGCTTTTTCAGCTGTTCAAGAGAATGCTGCAGTACTGTTTTGCTGTGAGGCTCCAGAAATGTTTGTAGACGAAGAAACTTCACCCAACCTTCCATCAGCATGGGTGTGTGTGTGTGTGTGTGTGAATTTTCATTTTTGGGTGAACTGCTCCTTTAATTTGCTCCACTTTGGATCAAAGTGTTCGTCTAGTGGTGATTTAGTTTGTTCTTTTATTGATTCTTTTCGCACCATTTGAACAAAAACAAACAAACTATGGCTCTCTAGCAAAAGGCGAGGATCAACATGATTAGAAAATGAATTGATTGATGGATACCAACTCAAATAATTTAATATTAAATAAATAAATAAAAAAAACAGCCATATAAGCGTAGCCTTGTCTTTTCAAACTCAATTCATAACTATAACACATGCAGCGCTTTCACACATGCATGCACTCAACTGATATGAAATTTAAATCTGTGAAAGTAGTCTTGATCTTGTAAATGAGAACAGGATAAGGTTCTGATTCATTTACTGTCCTCCGGCCGAGCGCAGCAGTGGGATTGGGTGAGGGAGAGGACATGCTGGGCACCAGCGTGGATGGAACTAAAGGTGATCTAATGGTCTTGGGTAGCAATCAAGAGGTGAAGATAGCCTTATGGTGGAATGGATGCATGGGTGGTTGGTGGCATCTACTAAAGTGGAGTTTTTCTATCTGTATTCCTACTTTCACTTGCCCTGGGGCCCCGGGTACAAAGACATGCCGGGGCCAGGAAAGCCAAGTCATTTCCTCCCTGTGCATCAATCCAGCCCTTTGGCATAGCTTGCATATGACACTGATCCCACATCTGTCGGAGGCTAAAACCTGCCTGGCTTTTGATAGCAAACGTCTAACCTCTTTGGTCTACTCCTGACCGGAGCTCTGGCCATCTGGGCCACGCATAGCTGAGCAACATCAAAGACATGGCCAGACCACTCTCCTCTGTCAAACCCAAAATGAGTCAAATTATGAGCTGGCGTGATTCGAGTACGCTCTATAAAATACCTCATTTGATTCAACAATGGTGTAGTTTTGAAGTTAACGACTCAAAAATGGATAATCATACATACAAACCTTTGTGGACAGGGAAACGTCAGAGTGCTTGATCCATGATGTATAGTGGAGTAGTATTGTGCTGGCGTATCACAGGCCTTACTCGTGTTATATTAGATATATTCACCCCCCCCCCCCCCTGCACACACACACACACGCACGCACGCACACAAACACACACTTTGCTCCATTTATCAAAAGCTGAAATAATAATGTGGCAGGGATTTATTAACTTATTCAGGAGCCAAGCTTCATTTGCACAACAGAGGCCACAATCCTCAATCTGGCATTGATTTCTTTTGATTTATGTGGAACAGGCAGTGTTAGGAGTGCATGTGCATTGAGCCTGGTGCCCCATAGTCTCCTTTGTTTACAGTGACAGTGACATGGACTATGATGAAACATGGAAGCAAATCAACACAACTAGCTTTCCTGTGGACGAGCATTAAGGAATTATGTGGCTGAAAACAAAATAGATTTCATCAATACATAGCAAAGCACAACAAAGGAGAGCGACTGAGAAAACAGGGATGTCTGATGTTACATTGTATGAACAACAGTAAACTGCAATTTGTCCCACCAGTTCTGTTAAAAAGAGAATATCCGTTACGTTATGGGTCAATTTGATCTGCGCTATTTAAATACACACAGAAAAAATCAAACGATCAGTTCAAATTTGTAAACTGTTATAATGACTTTAGGAAAAAAGATAATTTCATTATATATACACATTACTGAACAACTGTAAATCTAAATATTTATTTTTTATTATGTACTTTTGACAATTTTTTGTATTATGTAATTTTAACAATACTTAAATTACCACAATGCAGGAATTTCAACTTCCTCTAAATAGTCCCGTTGAGTATTACATTTAGTAATGGTATATAAACCAGCCCGAACTCGTTCCCAGGTCGTCAAATAGGGTCATTTTGTCACATCCTCTGTGTCTCATTGAGACACAGACCCTTTATCGTTTATATGAGATGCTAAGGATGTGCAGAGGCCCGTGTTTGCATCTGTTGAGGCAGCCAAATTATTTGTATTTGTATACGAATAAAAGTGAAAATAAGTGCGACAATCCAGTTTTTGTTGTTGCATTAAAAGCAGCTAAGAAGTGACTTGGAGGAGTGCCTTGCAGGAATAGGACATGGTTGTGTTGATTGGGAGGATACGAGGGATGGGCATGAGTAATCATGCAGTACACAGTGCTGTAGCTATATGACTCATGTTTGGAGGTGTTTCTAAATAAACCAAGTGAATGTGCAGTAGAAGCTGTGTAACATGAAACTTTTTCATCATCATCATCTCATTTTCATCACGTCTTTTTATTCTGTTCAAACCAGACATTTCTGCACAGTAGCAGATAAAGATCAGGTTACATTAATATTATTAGTCTTATTTGTGGAATTAGATTCCAGTGATGGCTACGTCTTATTTTTCGACTCATGCGATCCAAACATTTCCGAAAACTCCAGAGTGTTGTCCAAAATAAAAATGTATTGGCAAAAAAAAGAAGAAGATACAATCGTTTCCATTTCAATGTTCTCTCCCGCTTGCCGCATCTACAAAGGCAGGCGCACACCTATGATATTAACACGGCGGTCCAGGAGCAATCTAACAGCATCATAAATTACATATATATCAGGAGAAGCACAAAAAAATCTATTTCTGCTGCAAGTCTTCCCTGCTCAGTTTCCAGTCGGGGAGCAGAGGAGATGCTTATTTTCTCCTGGGAGAGGGCACAAATAGATGAATCAGAAACAAAGCAGCTGCCGGCCTGACCGCAGTTTATCGCTGCTCACGTTAACGCAGTGATTCTTGCTTCAGGCTGTGCTTCTCTTCTTCTTCTCCTCTCCAGAGCTTTTTAAATGCTCATATTGCTGTTATTGTTTACTGTCCAAATATTTGGACTTATTTTCAAAGTACTTATAATATATTGTACTTTGATGATACTTCGATTGCACCTTGTCGTCAATACTGTTCTTGAAACCTTCATGCCTTCATTTAAAAATAAATGCTACAACGGGTAATGACCACCGTCTATCAATCAATCCTAATCATCAGTAACAGCTAAACTTTACAAATTAATTTCACCAATGTTCTGTGTGTGGTTTAAGTGATGTACCTGTAGCTAGATGTCCAAGAGGCGGGTGTGCTCACGCATGCATGACTCACATTTTGTCACAGCGACTCGGGTCGGGTAGTGATAGTCTCCAGTCATGCTATTGTGTCTTTGAGGCTGTACTTAGGCACAGTTGTGCTTTCAGCTAAACAGTGAAACTGATGTTGAGCAGGTAATATGTTTAGCGTGTTCCTCATCTTAGTTTGGTGCGTGTTTCTGTGGTTGCGATTGTTAATTAGCATTAAATACAAAGCACAACTGAGGTTGATGGGAATGTCAATGGGTTTTGCAAGTATTTGGTCAGATAGAATTTTTTTTTAAAAAGTTAAGTCATCAGAAAAGGTATTTAAAGAAAAGCTGAACTGGCAACATTATGGTGACATCACACGAAAAGTCAAGTCGGTAGAATTCATCTTGGCACCTTGAATGTCTGTTCCAAATCCATGGCTGTCCATCTGCTAGTTGTAGTTTTAACTAGAAACAATATGGCTTAATATTTCTCTTATGGTCACTGCACACAGGTGAAATGCTTGAATTGAGATGTGCAGGGGCTTTATGCTGTTTTGGCAAAACTCAAACTGAAATCACCAAGGAAGGCCTTTACCCTTCTACACTATACAACTCTACAGCTGTCCAGTGGACGTACAGAGGTCAGCTTGGCAGCAAGGGTCATGATCATGGTAACAACACCAGTCTATAACACCAGTGAACTATTCGCGGATCAGAAGAAGCAATTCTGTTCCCGTTGAGGTTCCATTTGAGGGTGTTTACATCCACATCCAGTGAACCGTATAGAAATGGCTACCCTTTTCTTTATAAACATACTCCCCAAGGGTAAAAAGGGCTGTGACCCCGACACTGTAAAAGTAGAAGGGACGGTAACACAGCTGTTTAAAATCCGCTCTTTATCCTCACATTCAATAAAATCTCCATATACACTATGCAAAACATATCAACTATGATATAAATGATCTTTTACAGACGTGTTTTTTGTCTTGCCGTGTAATACAGTATCAGCTAGACTGTAATTGTGTGTGTGTGGAGCTGAGTTCTTTTAGTGAAAAATGTATGCCTAATAAACGCCAGTGAGGTTAAGGGTTAGAATAAAGTGAGACCATTCTATAACTTGAACAGTTGTTTTTGCTCGTTGAAGTCTGTTTCTAGTTGGATCTGGTAATCCTCTTGGTGCACGAGTGGGCGAAGAGATGCTGTTACACCTCATGTGACATGATGGGCAATCAAAGTTTGGACCAACTTGTTTTTTTCCTGGCAGGTCAAAAGGTCCCTCTTAGCCTATTGTCTTCCTCCTACTCTCCTCCACAGCAACAGCTGCATGCGTCTACACTTGAGAGATCATACCCGTTAGTGGCAACTATAATTTGAATCACTGCACTGCACCGATTAATCTTTAACATGTTAGTGTGTTGTTATGCAGATTTAGAGGCTCTGTGGAGGGTGTGAATGCAAAATTCATTAGCTGTACTATCATTGATCTACAGTCAGAGGAGATGTTGGAAGCAACAGCCACAGATTTCGAATCAAGGCTATTGAACTTAGTATTGATTTGAATCAATGCTGTTGGAGGCAAGCTGTTTAGGCCCATGTTTTTCATGGCTGTGTGTTTGTTGCCACTGATTGAAATGTTAATATGCGTGGGTTTGACTGTATATTAATAAGTTGTAGGATTAATGAGGTAAAAAAACTTGCACGGTGTGACTATTTACTGTAACTCTATGTCTGTATTTGCAATGTTATATTGCTATCTACACTGCAGTAATTATTTGTGCTACCATGACTACCACGGATGTCTAGGCTACGTAGTTAAATTCTTTCTTTTTTGTCTGTTTTGAACACAATCCAGAGTCTGCACAAGTTGTTTTACTTTGAAAATTGACCAGATTCTGTATGACGTTCCTGTGTCTGACTTCCCGCCTGACTTCATCTGCTCTACGCAGCTTGACGCAGCTTCTGTCAAAAACAGACGAGGCGCGTACTCTCCGTGGAGCACAGCGGAGGGCTGATGCTGAGACGCCTCTGAAACACGGGCAGCGAACGGCTCCACCGGCCGTGTTTCAAGTTTTTTGCATGGGTTCATTCATTAATTAAACCTGTGACACTGTTTGTTCGCTAAGGCCCTTCATGTGGTAGAAGCTTTCTTTCAGTTTGTGTCATTTCATTTCTAAATATCTTAATGACCAAAATAATAATGCAGTAATACACAATTTAGTTGTTTGCCCAAACAAGAGAGAATAATGTTCCTGTTGTTTTGGATTTCAGCGAGCATGGCTTTACTAAATAATCAGAGAAATATAATGAGTAGAATGATTGACTTTGAGTAAACATTACACCTCATTAGATTTTAGAAAATACTGGAGGGGTACATATAATTATCAGTTATAAATAAATAGCAGCCTTCCTCTGAGCCTCTCAGAGTTTTCAAACATTTTGAGCGGCTGTCACAGATTTGACAGAAATAGTCAGAAACACTGGGTGGTGCATTAAATCAGTGATTGATCGAGGTAGATGCAGCCTTTTTGCAACCACGCCGAGGTACAATAATGCTAATCTTAACCACTGATGACATCATCCTTAATTGCAGTGCATTCATGTTTTTACTCTATTGCAGATGCAACATTACATGTAGCAAAGTACTGGTTATAAAAAGCACTTAAGTAACTGTTACTGTTACTTCCTGCCCTGAAGGCACCACAGTGAATACTACCTACCTGAGTATAAAGACTTGACATTTGAAACTCCACCCTTTCACTGCTGCACACATAACAGATAAAAGAAGGTATTAAATTCGCTGTGTCTTGCAACGTGACGGAGGACCTAAAAGAAATTGCATGAACTCCCTGCCACACCTCCTCCCCTATCTTCAAAAAAACAGGGTTTAGGTCCCAGGAGACACTCAAAGAACAGGATCTCCTGAGTACTGCATGTGTTATTTCATAATTTAACCTCCTCTGATGATAGTTCAAGGTGGATTAGTCCACAACATTATTAGAAAGAGAGTGATTTTCGATTTAAATGTAAATCAGTCTCTTTTTTTCAATCATCATTGTGCTGAATAACTTCAGGTGTGGGGGCAACAATTGATAGGTCTCAAACTTAGAAAGGAAAAATTAAGATAAGTCAGTAAAGCATCATGTTTGGGATTCTCTGACAACTTGTTCTGATTAATGACTCGAGATTGTTTTTTAGAGCATGATTAAATTTCATCAAGACTTTTAGAGAACAAAAAAAAAAGACCTTCTGACATGTTTTAGAGATCTTGATGGAGAACTTAAAACATGTTTTCATGGTGATCTTCCAGCAGTCAGTCCTGACGTCAGAAGGATGAGTTTCCAGAAGTACTTCAGCTGATGTGCCCATCCAACAAGGCACTATGTTGTGATCATCAATTCTGAGATGTTTTTTATTGGATTGCCTACAGCAAAGCAGAGTCTCCTTAAATTGTGTAGACCATTATCAGGAGTCAGGGTTAGGGTTCACTGTCTGTGCAACAGGTCCAAAAAAACTAGAATGACCACCTTATGGTTGTATGCCTCTGCACACCAGTGAAGTTGGAGTTTACATCCACGTCCGTCCAGACTCATGTAATATATGTAGTGACTGATAGAGAGCTTGGTCACATGGTGCAACGACAATCACCTGAAGCTCAAGAGCTCGTGGTGGACTACAACGCTTCAAATATGGATGTTGCTGCAAAGAAGCTCTAAATTGTGAAACATGGATTCTTCACACACATGTTGAACCAGACAGCACAGAGGACCTAAACAATCAGCAGAGTTTGTGTGAAATTTTGAACTTTAATTATTAAGTTGTGACTAAAAATAAGTTTAATAGGTCACAGCGACCTTGACCTTTGACCTCTGACCACCACGATCTAATCAGTACATCCTTGAGTCCAAGTCAATGTTTGTGCCAGGTTTTAAGAAATTCCCTCTACCAGCATGGAACTGATGTAAGGTCACATTGACCGTGACCTCTGACCTCTGACCTTTCAAATTTGAATGACTTCACCCTTGAGACCAAGTGAATGTTTGTGCCAAATATGAAGAATTTCTGTCAAGGTGTTCGTGAGATATCGCACTCACAAGAACGGGACGGACGAACAGCCCGGAAACATAATGCCTCTGACTATAGTCGGGAAAAAAACAACCAAAAAAACAGCCCGTTGTCATTGCCAGAGTGTCAACGTTTTGTCACATCCCTTGGTGTCTCATCCAGAGGCATAAGGTACCCTTTAGTGTCTGGAGAAGTGCCATTTCATGTTAAACATGTGTCAGAAAGGCTTTGTGGCTGGAAGGCTTTGTGCGTCGCACACACACGCTAAAGGCTACTTTTGGCATCTGGGTGAGATGCCGAGGAGGCGCGTGACGCAGCGGCAGTGACGATCTGGGATGATACCATGTTGAAAACACAGTGGTTTCTCAGTTTAAAGTGCTTTGCATGTAAACACAATTTCATATAAATACTGGGCACCACATTTTCTGACTTGCCAGTGAGTAGATGAAACATATCTGCCCCAGTACTTGATTAAGTTAACATCAACAAACTCCCTACTACTCCTTGATGGTCCTTATCACAAATCAAGCTTGGCAGGGAAGGACTAATTGTGTTTATACACATGCAGATACACACAGTGAACAACACAACACACACAAACACAGGCAGACTGCATCCAGTAAGTCCTTGCTTACCAGCAACCCAACAGATTTTCTCTGAGTGATTTAAACATGAATCCTTATTAATGAGACTTCATACTTCATGTACAAGCGCACAAGAGTCATAGATTGTTTAACTGCATATTACCCGTGTGGTCGGATTTAAATAAATGATGTTGTTTCATCTATACATCGTAATTCCATGTGAGCAGTTATTCAATCAGTAATGTTGTGAAAACATCTGACAACATTAGCCCTGTCTAGATATCAACAGTCGCTGCCAGTGAAAAAACAGTTTCACACCATTATCTTGCAGGCTTGACACAGACGTGGCCAACTCTTTGTTAGGGAAAAAAAACGGATTGACTGCTCAAAAAAATTTGACACATGATTTTAGGTACTAATTTTAATACATATTTTGGAACACAAACATCTAACGTGTACCGGAAGCTACATTTATCACCACTTGCTCATAAGAAATTACGCTTGTGCTAGCAAAAGCAACAACTGGCTCTGCCTGTGCTTGCAGCCCAGCTCATCAGATATCAATATTTTGTCGAGGCCCTCGCGACTCACCCAGACGCACAAGGTAGCCTTTGGCGTCAGGCAGAGACGAACACGGGTTTAATGTACCTGCAATGTAAAGCTGTCTGCGTCAGTTTCAGCTGATTGGAACAGATAAGGTAGCGCAATGTATGTTCCAAAGCAACACACAACTTTCACCCAGCAAACCAGAGTTTGTGTCCTGTTTGAAAGCGTCACCAGTCATTTCCTGAACCTAACCACGTGATTTTTGTGCCTTAACTTAACCAAAGTAACCTTAGTAAACCTTGTGCGTCAGGATAAGATGTGCTTAGCGCGTCGGCCGGCGACGCCAAAGGGTACCTTGCGCATCTGGATAAGACACAAGGGGCCATGACACGACAGGTTGGATATGTACACATTGGTGTGGAGGCTGGTTTGTACACACCAGTCAACAGGACAAAGACAGGCGTCATAAATTAAGATGGATCACACACAACAGTGTGCACAGTAGCAGGCCCTAAGAGTGAGGCAAGTGAGGCTGGAATCCATGCTGATGTAAGCTGTGTGCATTAGTGCGCATTGTTGTTAAAGGTGACATCTCTTCTTCTCTTTCATTCCTTTTTTCGTACCCCAGGAGTTAAATTCCCATTGACTGTTGCAAGTGTCACTCACACTTTTCAGCCCAGAACTGCGTCAAACTACTTTGAAGCAGTCTGCCCAAATAAATCAACCACGCAGTCTTCCGCAGAATCACACTGCAGCACAACATGCTACAACAAAACATCTAAAGTACCATACTAACTATATTAAACACTGATTGCTGTGAATGGTGCTCTTACTCATATGAGTGCGGATATCCTAAAATGATCCTAAAGTGCTGCTGCAGCATGTTGACCGCATGCTGCTTGTGTTTTTCCTTTTCTGTTGTCAATATAAATTGTTGGATAATTTCATCATATCTCTCGTTGTCTGATTACACTGTTATAATGCTGTGTCTACGTAATTTGGTTACGTGGGTCCACAATGACATCACCCTGAAGAGCGAATGGAATAGACGAGGGCTCCTGCGAGGGGCCTGGCAATTGGAGAAAAGGCTGAAGGAAATTAGAGGGCACGTGAAGTGTTTCTGACGCGGGAGAATCCGTTTTCCTCAGCAATTACAGCGAGATAGCTTTTAGTTTATCTGGGGAGGGCAAGGCGGGGTGCAGCACTATACGGCTGTCAGCAAATACAAGCAAAATGTACAGCCTACAGTAAATCTTGTGGGTTTTTGAGGATATTTTAATGACCTGCCTTGTCCTTTACACGACTCACAATCTGATTATTAGGAGTTGAGGACGAGAGGCTAATTGAAGTGTCACTCAGCGTTAAAGTGTCTTTCTTTTACCTTTTTGTGCTGAGAGAGGAGAGTCATCTATTTGAATAAGTCATCAGCACTTGAAATATAGAGATGGCCACTGATTGTTTCCTAAAGGCGCAAAAAGAACGATATACTGTAAAGCGGAAGAGAGGGAACCACCATTATTCATAATATGTGAAGATGCCTGATAAAATCCATGTCTATAATGTATGTATTTATTTATTTTTTCTTATAATTATTTCAGCTTCATAGAAACTGTATTTGTGGAGATTCTCAGTCATCCAAAGAGGGTTGAATCAAGGCCATCTGGACTTGGTTGTAGAAACTTGAAGACATTTTGGATTTTTTTACCTCCTGCGTTACGGTTTGAGTTTCTTGTTGTTTCCTGTTTTATTTGAAAAGTCCTTTCCTCGTGCGTCTTGTCCCTCTTTACACTTCCTGTCTTTGTTCCGTTCCCTCCTCTGTGATTGTCTGCCCCGCCCTGATTGGTTTCACCTGTGTCTTGTTAGTCTCCCCTTCCTGGTGTATTTAAGTTGGTGTTCTTCCCTCTGTCGTCGCCTGTTCGTCACGTTACATCGTGTGCCTTCATGCCAGCAGTCCCAGTGTTTCTTGCCTCTGTGTTTTTGGACCTTATTTATGTTTTTTGGTTTCCTGGATTTTGTCTCTGCCAGTTATTTGGATTTGTTTGGACTTATACTTCGGTTTTCACCCTCGCCTGCCTCACACCCAGTAAGCCTTTTTGTCTTTTTCTACTTTAATAAATACATTGAACTGAACCTGCTCTGCACTTGGGTCCAGGACCCCTGCTCTATAGTGTTCCTGGCACAAGCCCTGACATTTTCACAGTTAGCCTCATGTGACAACTCTAACGCCTGTCGTCACACAGTGACGAACACTAAGGACCCAAGTGGTTTCTAGTGGTTGACTCATTTGCTTTCGATGACCCTGACAACAGCTCCACAGAGCTTAAATACCTGGGACTCCCCACCAGTCAGTCACAACTTCATACAACAAACATCTTCATGCTTCAACAACCAAGTCCAGTGCCCTTAATTCAACCCTCTTTGGATTTCAGCTGAATATGTACTCCAAAATGGGTTTGACCAAAATGTAAACAATATATTGCCTTTAAAAGGAAGCACTAAACAAATTAATGACGACCCTAAATCACTGATATGAGCCTTTCAACAGAGGTTACAAAGATTATTTCTGCATTTATGTGTACCAGAGAACTTATTAATGCCTCATATCCTGTTTTATTCACTCAAATGTTACAGAGCTTGTAGAGAATGATGACCTATTGTGCCATTTAGATGAACAGACCAGTATTTGCGACCTGTCGAGAGCCAATAATTGCATTTATCAAACAATAAAGACGACACTTTTCAATTATTGCTTAACATGGGGGATGGGCTGAGGGGTAGGCAGACAAAAACAACAGTGGACGGTGCAGTTTGTCTCTAGCAATGTGAACACCTTCCATCTTGGGTCAGTGTGACACTCTGGGCCATTAATCAAGACTGCAGCAGAACAGCAGTGTTCAGAGGTTGTCAAAGGAAAACACAGTCTGACCCACATAGAGCTCTCATTCAACGGAAATAGCTCCATTAATTCTCTTAGGATTTACATGAAGAAAGATTTTTTTTAAAAATTATATTGCAGCTACTGACAATAATACAAAGTAGAAATCATAATGAGCATCTATGTGTTTAAATTTATATATGATGATATAGTTTGGGCAGCACTTAATTTTAACTTTTATTCAAAAATATTGATGAAATTGTCCTTTTCTTACCTCAATTCCAGTTGTCCTTTCTATCACAAGTAATTGCCTATTACTGGGGATGCAGTTATGTTGTTATGCATTTAGGCCACTGCCTCCCTCTCCTCTATGCTGACTCCCTTCAGAGCTGCTTAGTACCTGGCTAAAGACCAGAAATTTCAGTGTTGCATTTTTTTTAAACTCTTGCATATTTTATAGCAACACTTAAGCATCACATTAGCATTTTTAGCATGCTTTATTGCAACTGGCTAAAAAAAAAGGCTGCACTCTGTAGCTTTTGTGCACTGCTGTACTGTGTTGTTGCCTCATACAGTTTACATAGACCTACTGTCTGAATACTCTGCTGCTGAAATCAAAAAAAGTTCTTGTGAGAATATCTACTTTTAATTTATAAAAAGTATGCACTGTATGTTTGCTTGCATAACATTGAAAAATAATATGTGCTGTAATTGAACAGGCTGGTTCAGATCTTCCCAAGACAGAGACAGTAAATGGCTGTCATATTAAGAAAAAATAATATACACAGCAATGTTGGTTTATGGATTCAGAGATGGCACCAGATTGCTTTTTCCTTCTGCTTATATATTTAAATCTCATTGGCAGAAAAGCCTCACACTGGGAAACTGTACAAACAAAAGATAGATTTCCTTGAAAAAGAGGTTAAGGTGTAACACAAACAACATTTCTAACAGGATTGTCCACACCTGCCAAAGAAACCTTTGGCATCCTTCAAAGGGGAAAGAATGCTTTTACTTTGAAAATCTGATTACCACAGTCACGGCATCAACAAAGACGGCATCCAAAACCACAAGAGCATCTAAGTTTAGGGGAATATAAACTTGAGTGTACTTCTACAACTGGCCTGAAGAAATATGAAAATAAATGTAATGATGAGGTTGGTCAACCGATGGTGTCCCCCCTCCCTCCCTGAATCCACTGCAATGTTAAAATCTAAGACAAAGTGAAATATATAGCCTAATATCAACGACACTTCCATTATTTTCTTTTATTGGGCTAAATGACTAATGAGCGCTTAATAAAAAAAACAGGACCATATGACAGAAAAAGAAGGTTATGATATTGTAGTTATAAACACAAGTGGGGCCTGTACTGGACTCTATAATAATAATAATAATAATAACTTTATTTATATAGCACAATTCATGCATAAAACGCAACACAAAAAAACAGCTGAAAGGATAAAAGATAAAGCAGACATGAGGTAAAAACAAAAGACTTACAGATAAAGGAAATGATAAAATAGAGTTTAAAAAGGGAGGGTAAAACAAGATAAAACAACCATCAGGTATATTCAATTTCCAAACAGTTCAGGAGGAAACAATGGGTAATGCTCTCCCCTATCAGATCACGTATTTGCCCGCTGAAAATCTGCTGTTGAATACAAAAGCAAATGATTGAGTTAAGCTTTTAAATCACAGTTTTGCTTGTAATGCTCATGGGAACTTTGCAGTATAAGGAAAGAAATCTCATGCCAATAATTAACCAGGTCAGTGCAGTATTATAAGTGAGGCTCTCGGTCAAGCCTTGTTGTCTACCTCATGTTCCGCTGCAGTTTGAAACAGTTAAATTTAAGTCGTCACATTTCCTCAAGAGTAATTTGTGTATGATGGTAAAGATTTGGCTTTGGGCTTCTGAGATGCTCATTCTGCATTTTCTCTTTAGAGCACTGGCAAAACACGTAGAGTAGTTTAACTGAATGTTATGAGTGTAGGCTGGTTATGTGCTGAATCAGCATAGTGTGTCAAGTTTTTTTTTTTTTTGGCATAACATCAGCATTTTACTTCTTTGAAAATAAAAAAGCTCCATTCCGATGTTTATGATATCAAGTTCAGTGCAAAATACCCTCATGGGGATTCTTCCATTGACGTTTTACCCCAAAGCACTTGAAATGTCTGCCTGCAAATTTGAAAAAAAACCCCAAAACAACAACAATAATAATAACAATAATAATAACAATAACAATAATAATAACAATTACTAATTTGTGGCGTGTGAGCTGTTTTTAACTGATAGATATTTTTAATTAGATTTTTAAGGAACAATTACAAATGGCATGTAAAGGTTTAATTTCAAATGATTATTGATTTTAAATATAATAAATCAAAAAACTAAATTATTTTATTCAAGTTTATTTGATTCCGATTTGATTTGCCTAAGATTTGCTTTCGAAACATTTTACCTTTTTGATCCTGTCGACTGGAATGAAATCATGCCAAGCACATGAATAACCTCTGTTCATAAAGACCAGACCCGTCTACAAAATGTGATTGGAATAACATACATAAATTTAGTTTCTTTGGCTGATATTTTTCCCTTCAGTTGATATATTCAGTTCTCTTCCATTGACATACGGAGAGTCCTCTTAAAGCCTGAGGGCAAATCCATAGTTCAACACACTGCTTTTATTTACCGCACCATGTCAGGGAAGAGAAGCAGCAGGGGGTAATACATGCAATGAAGATGTCTATGGTCGATCTGTCAGATGTAAAACAACATGTACCCTTTTCCCTCACAAGAAGGCAATCCAGCTTGACTTATGCAAAGCACTATGACCCTTGACAAGCTTCCTTGAGGTGCATACTGCTGATCATTGCTCTTTACCTATCTCCAGATGACCATGGCAAACAAATCCATGACACTATTTTGCATACCATGTAAAAACCTTAATTCCACGGCATAATGAACATACAATTCAAATGGGGAAGAGTCAAATGACACGGCTGCCTTGAAGCGGTGTGAAGTCGACTGAGTCAGAGAAGAGCTCCGGGGTTGAGCAGGCTGTTTGCTTGCTTTGGATACATAATTTGCTCAGTTTACGTGAACAAAAGAAACACGTTTGCAAAGAAATGCTGGGTTGACTTTGATGTGAACGGGTTTGCTGTGGCGTAGTGGGATTCCTGGCACACTAGGTCTCTGTTTGTGATCAAAATGTTGTCAACATGTAGTCTGAAATGTTTTGGTTGTGTCTGATGAAATGACATCTATATTTAATTTTGAGGACATTATTTGGAGTGTAATCATGTCCACAGTGGTGTTACTTGCTGTAATTCATCGAGAGATACAAATATGCAACAAGCAAAACAGAATATAACCTTCTTGCTACAGATTAGTCAGAAAAAAGCACTGAAAGAAAAGACCAAAGTTTTGAGTGTGTGGTAGTAGTTTGGCATTATTTGGGAAATAGCAATCTGATTAATAGAGGTCAAAAGGCTTTTTTTTTTGTTCAGCACAGTAGTGTAGCCGGGGTGGAAACTTTGGCTGTGTGTAGCTGAGTGGACAACTCGTGTTATTGACTTTGTGAAATTGTTGCAGTTTGGTTAGGTTCAAGCACAAAAAAATACTTGGTTAGAATCAGGCGATGCTTCGGGTGAAAAGAGTTTGACAACACGATGATGATGTTACTTACAACATGTAAGTTCTATACATTAACTTTACAATTGGTTACACAGAGGACTTGAACCCTGGCCTCCCACAGGAAAATCCTGTGCTTTGGCCCATCCAACCACCCTGACCACCTCCTGACTCCTTATACGCCTACAACAGAGCCTCCAGAAATGATGCAGACGCGTTGAGAGTGAGAACGGGCTGAGAGAGAGAGGAGGCTTTTTATTGATGCTTCCACAAGCGCCTCTCAAACCGCCACCGTTGTCACAGTGATTGAAGTGTTCTGAAGCCACTGTGCAGTCAATTAATTTAGTGATATATTAATGGAACTATAACCGACTGTGCGAAATAAAACAACATGTATAAATGTATGACTGAATTTGAATAGTAGATTGTATTATTAAGTCGGCACAATGTTAGTTAAGAGAAAGAAGAAAAAAAAAGAATTTCTGCTTTTGGGATGAACTGTCCCCTTTTTAAAAATTTAAGGAAGTGCAACGGCAACCAGCTGTTTAAACCAATAGGTCTAACAAAATTCATTCTAATCAGGCTCAACCTGACACAGAGGTAGGAGAGACGTACTGTACATGCAACCGGCACACCCATGCTCATGCCACAGATTCAGCACATTAGCGTTGGGGAAGTCTGTAACCATGGCTTCTTGAACCCAGCAGTGTTCCTCATTTAGTTCTTGCCGTGTCGCTTGAATTTACTTAATGTCCAAGCGCCTTCAGCAGAGTGCCATCTTAAGGAGAGCATGTGATCTTGCATGTAGGCAGGACATCAGTAAAGCAAAAGCAATCAGATAAAAGAGTACAGTGCAGCAAAAAGACCGATCCCTATGGTTATAATGACTTTGCAGTAAATTAAAATATTACAAAAAGTTTTTTTTTTTTTATGCATACCGTACAGTAATTATCTGATTGAGATAACATAATAACAACAAATATATCCTCATTCTTTTGCATTTAATTCTCAACAAATTGTAGATTAACCGTATGCTCCCAGCATCCTGTTCCTTGTTCCTTGTCTTAAAAAGTGCTCTGGATGAAAATGCGATGTCGTCACTCTTCCAGCTTCCCTCCAAGACCTTTCCATACTGTTTAATTCCATTCATTTAGATCCTCTGCTCTGCCACTTTGTAGTCTTGATTAGAATGAGAATCCGAGGCAGCAGGGCTAGAGATGGAGCGTCTCTGGGGAATCATCTGACTGACAAAGATTGAGTGGATGTCCTTCATTGAAAGACAACTGGCTGATGCGCTAATTTCAAAATACAAATTGATGGCAACACACACTTAACATACACATGCACACCGGGACACACGCATGTCTACAGATAGCACTGTTTCAGACCTTTCTGTGTCTCAACAGCGGATATGCAGGCCCAAGAGAAATAAACAGATATGTCACTTTCTATTTATCTCAAAAACAGAGTGCCTGTCCATCATCTTAATGTGTCACTTTTTGTGTATGAGAAGGAGACTTGATCTTGTGAAGGAAGGAGGAGGAGATTTCACGGTAGCATAGAACAAAAAAGGCAAACGGTGCAAAACTCAAACAATTAATGTATTGATACATTTTTATATACTTATTTTTCTGATAGTATAGTTCTGAGTATCATGTTGCCAAGAAGTTAGCATTCAGTGCCATGAGGCATTCCTAAGATCGAAATTTGCAGGGTTTTTTCCTGCCAACTCTTAGTTTTGGATTGATTCTCAGTCTGTTCTTGGTGATTTTTATGCCTTCAAGTTTCAAAGGTCACTTTGTAACCCAAACTAATTAATTGAATTAGTCAGGAACTGCTGTTTTGCTGTGCAGTGCAAGATGTGCTCCTTGAGCTTTGACATGCAGGCTTGAGAAAGTACTGAATGAGTAAGATTTATTGCCATTTCTCACTTGAAGAGAAAGTGCTGGCTGCCATGAATGCTACTGTGTATTAACAGTCAGACAACTGGAAATCTATCCCTAATCCTCAAGTTACATCCTCACGGCATGCACTCATTATTATTATTTTAATAGACATGTATGTTGTAGCTACACAATTATATTCATTCCGCACGAAACAGAAGGCGGAGTTGCTATTTGCTTCCAAATACTTATGTATTTCCTGTACAAACGGTAGGGATGGACTTTTTAAAGTAGCCAGTAGCGTTAGCGCTGAATGTGTGCAGCTAGATGTTCAACTGGCTTACTCTGCCAACTGGAACCTCCCAGAGCACACGGAGGAATAAATGTTAAAACGATTTTTCAAATGTGACCCAAGTGGGACCGAACAAAGGCAACCCAAGGCGGAGTCAGCTAAGGGGATTTCTAACAGAGCTGCTGGTAACTAACAGCAGATACAACAAGTCAAGTTATCTGCCAAACAGAATCTCCGTAAACAACCTCCATACTGGATTCCCTGATGTTTTACAAAGTGTCCCCACTTTTTTAAAATCAGGGTTGCATAAACTAAGATTTTTATTGAAATGAAGCAAAATTTCCAAAATACCTGACACCATGGAAATTTAAATTTCCCACAAAAATCTGCCCCCATGCGACCCTCTTGTATTTGAAAATAATTGAATAATTTTGATACAATATCCAACATTTTTCCTCCTGAAGGGGTCCTGGCCAGATGCTCAGATATTTAGTTTTCCTTGCACATCCACAGACGTCTTCTCCAAGAGAAGTCTTGGTCAGACGTTCAGATACTGAACCAGTTTTGGACGTTTGGTGGACGTTCAAATGTGGTTCTGGACTGACAGACGTTTTAAAGACATAATCTGAACGTCTCTCTGACGTTGCATGTTTGCTGGGTTCTGTTCATTAATCATGGTGAGTTCAGGCAGGGCAGCCGGAGGACATCAGAGGGAAACCAGAACCTAATATGATCCAGTTTTGCCAAAATCAGCGAATAGACACTCCGCTCTGGCTGCACCCTTCTAATATAAAATATTAAGCTAGCTCTTACATGCTGTTCAAGACTGATCGATGGGTGGATGTCATGATATTACTGGTTGAAAATGGTTGGTAGAGGCCGATGTAAGAAAACTTCAAACCTAACTTTGTTTTCCCGGAAGAAAATTGAATGAATTTTTATATTATTGTGGCTTTGTGCTTGGGTTGAGCGAGTAGTTGGCTGAAACCAGTATCTGGTACAGATAATGAACTCGAGGCATCATCCGAGTGAAATGTGTCAATAATCGTACTCGGGATGAAGGAAAATCCTCACTGGGTAGCTGGCAAAAGTTTATTCACTAAAGTTTATAAATAACTTCTTCTGTGAACAGAATTACTCTTGTGATCAAAAACAATTCTCAATTCTGAGGCTGTTCTGTAAATAGTTTTCTAATAAATACTAAATATAGCAACTCCTGATCAACCCATATCAATGTAAGGCTAAAATTAACAATGTTCAGTTGGTCATTTCCAACAATTTTCTTGCCTTGATTTTTAGTACAAGTTTACAGGCTATCAAGGTCATGACACCTTAAACAGACTTTCCACAAATTTTAGATGTCAAAGTGTGCTTACAGGTCTTTGGGAATATACTGTATATTTAACTGTAATTTACTGTATATTTAACTGTAATTTACTGTATATTTAACTGTAATATACTGTATATTTAACTGTAATATACTGTATATTTAACTGTTATTTACTGTATATTTAACTGTAATTTACTGTATATTTTGTACGTTTTTTGTGGCCGCCAAAGGGAGCTGCGCAAAAACCAATTGCCTCAAGTGATGTAACTTGAGTAAGCGTTGGTTGCGGTTGAACACTACAAATGAAAAATAAAAAAGATTTCTAACTCAAAATGTTGGAGTTTTGAGTTAGAAATAATTGAACTTACTAGAAGTCTGTAGCCAGCTCCTCATCTCTGCTTGAGACTAGAGGCTTAAAGGTGTTTTGTGTAAAATATAGCCAGAATTTTAAGGTACCTCCAAAAATGTAGGGGGCAGTATATCACCAGAGTAACTGCCAACTGCTGTCACTATAGGCTACTGTAAGGTGCATCTTGAGCTGTGTAATCTTTGGCTGTAGCTATAGCAACTGTTAGCTCTGTTAACAGTGGAGAGAGTGGGCCTCTTGCTCACTGAAGTCTGCCTAGATGGTGACCTCTGATCACAGAGGGAGCTACCGCGGGCAAAGGGGCTTAGCTCAAACAGACTCCGCAGCATGAACACGGCTGGAAACCAAACGGAATAGGCACAGCCTCTGAGACCAGTGGAGGCCAGTTTGATGACAGGAGATACAGCTCAGAGGTGATTTACAGCAACTCCAACGAGGACTATGACTTCGGAGATGACAAGACATGCAGGCAGGGACTGGAGAGAGGAGAAACTGCTGGACAGCAAGATAGCGTTGGGCCTTTAGCAGCAAACGAAAACGGCACCTTAAGATGGACTATTTCCACATCTGACTTGTGACTTGAGGATTTACTTCGGGCAAACTAGGGGTTATTGTGGAAAGACGAACCAAGATGGCTTTGGTGAGTTTTATTTTCGTTTGAATGAAGCGTGTTTTACGATGAGTTAAAGAGGAGATTGAGCTCATCGTAGTTTGGTAAAAGAGAGAAAATGGAATTCAAAAGGTTACGGTTGTATTTTTCTGTTAGTAAGGAAATGTAAGTGTAAGGATATTTCCTTTCTTGACATTTTGTGAGTTTGTTTTGTTTTCAGATTCTGTTCATAATGTTAGTTCATCTTTTTAAAGTTTTAAACTAAAATTCTGGCCATATCTTACAAATTAAACATTTAAAGCTGATCCACTGTTAGCATAATACATCCAAATTGCCCAATGAAATATCTGCGGTTAGTTGAATTGTGGCTAATGTAGGCTAATGTTTGACAGGGAAAATGTATGCATGGAATAAAATATATATATATATATATATTAGGTTTAGCAGTGTTATAGCACTGCAATGCAATGGTTTTATTGGCAAATATTTTCATATTGAATCTGTTGGCTTTTTGTTTATTTGATTTGAAGTTAAATGATTCTTTTAGCAAAGCAGTCTTCAATTCAATTCAATATACACTTCAGAGAATTTGCCAAAAAAATGTCGGCTATGGATTAAGTTGTTAAGTCATTTCCCACAAGGGGGTAGAGTATGTTGGAATAAAGATATACTGTAGTTTTCTTATCAAACCACATCCGATCAACACTGATGATCACAATGGAATACCAAAGCAGAGAATATCTGAATATGCTACTGAAATGGAATGTATCAATAATAACACAGTGAAGGGGAGACCATCCTTGCAATAGCAGTTTTTCTTATGTATCGTCCATATTATGTACACATAGACTGTGTTCAACAAGTATCAGTGCAGGACAGCGTGACCTTTGAACACAGTGATCTCATAGGACGGCGTATGAATAGCACGCCACCTCTAAGGACATTTTGCATGTCGTTTCATGCATTCGATGTGGGAGAAAGGACAAAGTCGGGTGACCTTGGTTGTCTTAGTCATGTGGTCACACTGGTTGAGTTTAGGCATTAAAAGTTAAGATTGGGAAACAAATTGGTTGGTTGATTTAAACGGTTTAAAATAAGTCTGTTATGTCACGTATGTGATGTAACTTACATTAGGTAGATTACTGACGTTATGTCATGTATGTAATTAATTAATGTATGTAATACTGGTAAGGTAAAATCGTTACATTAACTTGTGTACGTATGTGAAAACAGGTCAGCGTTTCAGTTTCACACATTAGTCTCCACGACCCCAGTCTCCGCCATGTCCTCGCTCTTTATACTGTGCCACCTGACATTTCCTTCTCTTTGATATGCGTCTATGAAGCTTAATGTGGACAGCATTAAATCATATGCAAAAAGAAAAAAAAAAAAAAAGTGCTAACATGTAAAATGACATTGGCATGTTATCCATGCATCATTCAAGCCTTGGAATAATATTTTCACTCTTGTAGTGAAGACCTGAAAGAGGCAGTGTTGACTGATAAATGTTATATCTTCATCTTGTTCAGCTCACTTTCTCTTTCTTCTGAGAATGTCTTTTTGGTTGTGGATTCTGATCATACCTGGTATGAAGAGTTCCCTGTCTCCAGAGTCATTTCAGATTATGCCCCCTGTGGGTGCACTGTGGGTTTAACAATGTACGGGCCATTTATAAGACTTCCCATGTCTTAATGTTTCCCCTCTGCCTGTATAAGGGCATTATTATTATTAGTTTCCCCCTTTGTGGCGTGGATTTTGTGTGTTCAGTTACTGGCTGAGAATTTGGCTTTAAAAATAGTAAATTACTGGTGTTGTGACATGCATCTATGATGTCTAAATGACAAATGAATGACAAGCAGGTCTCAGCTAACAAAGATGAGACGTTTTGTGCAAACACTTTCTATATATATTACAGTTCAAAATTAGTTTGGATCATATTAAATCTTGTGGTTGTACGATTTTGATCTGATGACAAGACAAGACTTCAGTCCCGTTCATCATCCTCAGATGTGTCCAAATATTTCAGACATTAAGAAAAAGCATGTAATCCAAGTTGAGGGTTTATTGTACAAAGTAGAGCATACATACAAATACAAATTGTTTGCCTGTTTACCTCCCCCACCCTCATTGCTCAACCTTCAAGCACATAAGCTCCATTGTTATTTTTTGCCCCTACTCATCATGTTCTTAGGCAGAATGCAAATCTGTTATCCTCTGGTTCGTCCACAGTGGGGTTGTTTTTGTGTGTAGCTGTTAGTTGCACTGATGAAAACACCACCTGTCATCCTCTGGCCCTTTGATTAGATTAGGAAGTCAAAGGGGCGGGTTAAATTGATATGACGTAGACCTCATGCAGTGTTTACTGTGTTATAATCAGAGCTCTGATCTAGAGGTAATGGGCATCACTGTACATCTTACATTAATAGATGGTCTGTCCCTCTAGTCTAGATTTGAAAAACAACCTTGTGTATATATATATATATATATATCTATATATATATATAGATATATATATATATATATATATCTATATATATCTATATATATAGATATCTATAGATCTATATATCTATAGATCTATAGATATCTAGATATCTATATATCTATAGATCTATA
>JBBPCS010000023.1:877617-914350 GCA_037974645.1 Hollardia meadi
ATATATATATAGATCTATATATATATAGATATCTATAGATCTATATATCTATATATATATAGATATATATATATATAGATCTATAGATATAGATATATATCTATAGAGATATATCTATAGATAGGTATATAAATAAATATATATATATCTATATATATATATATAGATATATATATCTATAGATATCTATATAGATATATCTATATAGATATATATTTATATACCTTCATCTTGCCAGTAATTGAAGCGTGTTTAAGACGATAGTGTTTTTTTGTTTTTTTCCGTATACCAGAATGATAATCAATTCAGCCAGATCTCCCTCACACAACCGCCACCTCCACCCCTCTTGGTACTTTCTCGCTCTGGAAAGTACGTCACGCTACGTCATCTGTTCAAGTCGTCTGATACTGACACGGACGGCTTGACATTGCTGATACATTAAACCCTTGTGTGTGGGACAATGTGACAAAATGCCGAAATCTGTAGAGCTTGCCATGAGAAGGGGCTGGTTTGTCACGATATGTAAACGTCATGGTGGCGCAAGAGAAAAAGAAAGCAAATCACTAAGATGAAACACAAGAGAGAAAGGTAAGAACCGTTTGGGAGCACCATCTATGGCCACAACAACCCCAGACTTAATTTACTAGTGCTACAATAATTCCCTACTATTCATTAAAAAAAAATAAACAACACAAAAAATGTTAAAATATTTATTCAGAATTATATGAGGGGCTAAATACGCTAACTTATTGCTCCATTTATTTTAATTTGAGGTCCAAATTAATAATTAGTGTGCATAAAGTATTAAATTTAATAATAAAGTTCTACTCTTGCAACCTGCTGGGCCCTTTAGTTTCTTGTGTTCTTGTAGTACCAGACATGTAGGGCTCTCTTATACATGGACATAACCTGCACTGGAACATAACAGAGGGAAGAAATGCCCCCTTTTAAATATTAAACAGGCATAACCAGGAAAACTTGTCAGTAAGGATGCAGCGCATTTAGGCATTTTATGACTTCTTGCATCATGGCTCCTTGAGTGTGTGACTATGAATCTAATTCAGCCCTGATAAAAAATTGGATACGAATGAATACTACAGCTTTGGTCTTGAATGCTAATGTGGTCTTTATCCATTCTTTAGGAAGGCAGCTCATGGTTTTTCCAAAATTCAGTGCCGTGCAGGGGAATCCAACAAACTGCTGGGGTCTGAACTGGGAGGAGGGGTGAAATTGCACTTTTTGTTTTGTGGATGTCTGTGTTATTTGTAGGCCGAGTCGCTCCTATTCTCATTCTAATTGGACTGTACCCTCTCTGTTTCTCCCATGGCAGCTCTTGTTCCCAGAGTGAGGACCCAGTCTCCCAGCCTCACACTCAGCCACCCAGACAGCCAGGCTGAGCGAGAGAGAGGGAGGGAGGGAGGGAGGGAGGGAGGAAGGGAGGGAGGGAGGAGTCTAGTTCCCTGACTGTGTCTGCTGCCGTGAGTGGTAGAGCAAGAGCGAAAGAGAGGGAGAGAGAGAGAGCATGAGAGAAAGAGAAGGAGGGGGGCCAAGTGAGGGCTGAGGAGACTGAGAATGGATGGGCGACGAGAAACCGTGCGAGCGAGAGAGAAAGAGTGAGCGTGTGTGTGCTCAGAGGCAGCAGCGAAGACACAGAAAGTCTACAAGCTCACCTCAACAAGAGAGCGTGCGAGGCAGAGCTGACCACCGACAACTCCGAAGAGTGACCGAGAGAGAGAGAGAGAGAGAGAGGAGAAGAATCAACAGCAGAAGACAAGGACTGAAGACAGACTCCCATCCTTCCACTGGTAAAAGGAGACACCACTCTGGGACTGTAGCATCCGTCCCCTGCAGCAGCACAGAGGAGCACTGTCTCGTCTCGTGCATGTGTTTGTGCCTGCCAACTTCAATTTCACACTCGCCCACTGTTTTCCGTAGGTTTTGCCCTCTCCACTCCCCAGCCATGATCCCTTGGGTCCTTCTGCTCCTGTGGATCTCCGGGCACGGTAAGTTTTCCAGATCAAGTTGCCTATTCATCACATCTTGCGTGCCTGTGATTGCTGCGTGAATTTCTGGCTGGTAAATGTGTCTCTGAATTGGTCTTGCTGTGACAGCTGAGCTTGTCCTACCATCTGTGTTTTCAACTGCTTATAGTATTGCGCTGTTACGTAAAAGAGAAGGGAAGAAATAAGTGGCAATAAGTCTGCACGGCTGTCCCGGGGTTAAGGACCTACAAATAGTTGTAGCCTGCACTTTCCTCCATCAGTCGTCTCTCTTAGCTTTCAGACTGGACAAGTTAAATACTTCTTATGCAGGCTTGATATTCCTGTCACACATACACACAGACACACAGAAACAAAGCCCTCTAACCCCAGTCCAAGTCAGTCAAGCATTCACTCCAGAGTCACATTGTTTTGAACTGACAGCCCTTCCCCATTGAGTCCAACTACGGGGGGTCTGGTCAAAAGAAAAGAGAGAGAAAAAGATAACGGTGAAGTGCTTGAGAAGGCAGACTCATGAGGGTAGCTTGGCAACTCCAGCCCCTTGGACAGTATCTGCTGTTGTTATTTTTATTCCCAGACTGTCTGTTTGTGGACAGAATACGGGATGAATGGGTTGTTTCCCCAGCTTGCCACCAGGTGGTTGTCTTTGGAAAACAAAAGAGGTGAGAAAAGTATAGCAGAACTCTACCTCTGTGGTGTCGGTGTGATATACAGATGCACACAGGGCAGAATCAGACAGTGGACGCTTGTCAGCTCTTAGCGTCACGCTACTGCCCTGGTTTACGCTCCGTGGGGTCGGGGTCAACGGCACGGCCACTGCCTCTTTTCAAAGTTTGACCCTGTCACGTTGAACTCCGTTCTCAGGAGGGAACTGACCGAATGAATGTGTGTATCTGCGCGTCATCATGTGCATGTGTGTGTGAAGTTGTTTCCCAGAGGTGAAACCTTTTGTTTAAAAAAAAAAAAAAAAAAGCACAGAAAAGGCAAAATCCAGTCTTCTCCGATCTGAGATCTCAGTTGGTTCACACGTTTCGTTGAAATTGACAGCTCAAATTTGGTAACACGCTGCCAACGCAGCGGCAAACAAATGAAACTTGGTAAACAAGATCATGTTCTACAGCACCGCATTCAGCTGTTCCACATGTTGATTTATAGCTTGAACAGAAGAAGAAAGGAAAAAAAAACCCACTACTAATCAAATACAACAATTTGCTGTGATTTTACAATCCTGCAGACTCGTTTTTTCATGTAGAAACGGGGAGAAAATTATGATATTTAGGACGGACCAATTTGAAACTGACTGGAGTGATGAAGCTTCTCATTCCCTCTCAGCATCTCCCGGGCTTTAGATCCCTCCCAGCGAGGGTTTCAGCTGTGCTGTCTGTTCTCTTTATCACTCCATATGACCTGGGACACAAGCTGTGCAAGTCGACCCAGAGAGTGAAATGAGTCAAAGCAATTGAAGCTTCCTCCCTATGTCAAGGCTTTTTCTTACGGGGCAGTTATAGTACATCTGACATGGCACTGTTGATGCTGTAACTGTTCCTGATGCTGCTGCTTTGCTGTTGATTTCAGTGTCACGTCTTTGCGCATCATCTGTGCTTATACTGTGATGAAGAAACACATGATCAGTTATTAGTCTCTTCTCCTCTGCTCTGTTAACCATCTGCTAGGTTTCATATCCACAGCTGACTTCTGCCCTGTATTGCATTTCCACTCCTCCCAAGTATAGAGCCTGAATACGATCATAATTATATCAGGCATTACAACTGCAGAGGGGGTTTGATTTGTCGACATGCAGCGCAGTTTGTTTGCTTTTTAGTCTGTGACATCACGTTTTCATTCACATATCATCACAGCTCTAGAAACAACCAACACCATATCTTAGGTAATACCAGCTGAAATGAGCCGATTGCTACAACTGAAATGAGGTGTGATTGCCGTGCATTTCAGCACAGTTGGTTATTACCATAATATAAAATATTGCTTTCCCTGCCAGGTAAACAGAGGATAACAACCTACCTTCTCTATGCATGCCTCGGGGAGAAAAAAAAAAGTGCTTCCCTGTCCCTGCTGTCGCACAAATTTTCGGTGTGCCGAGCCCCTGTCAGCAGAAAGCTGCGGAAAACAATCTTGGTTTTATGAACAGGGGGACAGAGGGGAGTTGTGGCCATAGCAGACACATACAGATACGCGGATATCCCAAAAGAAAGCGAGAAAAGAAAGATGAAAATGAGAGAATGAGCAACAGAGAAGAGTCTATATGCAGAGGCACTGAGCTGTTATTTTCCCCCTCTCAACTTTAAGAAATAAATGGTCCACAGCGAGCAAGCTGGACAGGGAGAGTAAGGAGAGGGAAAGCTGTTTCGAGATGCTCTCCATCCTCACTGTGCTGTTGGTGCATGTAGGGCACCTTTTCTTTCGCTGTCACCTTTCCTGCCAGTGACAGATGACACCACACCAGCCAGGAGGATCTGGGAGAACACATTCACCTCAGGCCAAACTTGTCCAGGACCTCGTCCATCTCCTCGCACCACCCTCCTCCCCGCCCCTCCTCCCATCCAATCTATACAGTCTCCAACGCCTCGCACATTCTTCACTTGGCTCTTGGTCTCTTGATTTCACTCCTCACCTCGCAGCGGCAAATTTCTCCCTCTCTGGCGAACCGTCCCTCTCTCTCTCTTTCTTTTTTTTTTTTTTATTCTTTTACTGTGAGATGCAGTGTGATTGAGGACCCTATAGCCTCTGTCGGGGAAAGGGTGAAATATGTGAGAGCATGATGTCCTGATGGAGGAGGGGCAGTTTAAGAATAGTCTTGCACTGGATGTGCCAGGCTGAGAAGAAAATGTGCCAGAGAAAAATCACACATCCTCGATGTTAAGTTTATGGGCTCTGCCCCTCTCTGCCCGTGTTTCTCTGTCTCTGAATGACCCAATGTGAAACTTCCGGGGTTTTGCCCCACTCTCTCAGGGAAAATTTAATCTTTTTGGCCTATCCTTGACTCAAGTTTTGCCCACTAGGGGCAGTGCTGCTGCACAAGAATGAAATCCCAATCTTCTTAAAAAATCTCCTGCCCCTTCCCTCCCCCCACTCGCCTTCATTATCTCCCACGCCCCCTCATATATCTCATGTCAGAACTCCCGATTTCAGCACCCAACCAGACTAAGCTGTTTCTTAGTCTTGGAAAGCATGTCTTAGTACCCCCAACAGCCCCGATTTCATTTACTGCTGTCTGACGACTCTAAATCCGCTTTTCATGGATGGCAGGCTTTGATACATATTTCTCAACCACAGTATAATTAAATGTCTTTCCAAAGTCATGTCTTGATGTGTGGGTTTTTATAGACGGGAAATCATTCTCCATTCTCCAAAGGGGGAAAAAGAGACAGAAATACAGCCCATTTCACTGCACAACACTACTCGGAGAGATATACAAATGATCAGCCTCATTATTATGAAGAGTTATTTGTAAGCAAGACACACCGCTGTCTAATGCATGGATTACGACCATAATAACCCAGAGGTTGGCCTAATTAATTGATGGATCTGCATTTTATGGGAATGTTTCTTGCATTTTGTCATAAGCTTCATAAGTCATATTTTCAACACAATTCACATGATTATCAACCACAGAATAAAGATTGAGTTTGTTGACAGCTTTGTAAAAAGTACCCAAAAGTCATACTTGAAAGTAAATTATACATATATGTAAATACTGTTTACTAAGGGTGGACCGACTATTATTATTAGATCTGATCCATGTTTGTTTGTTTTTTATCCGATTGCCGATAAAATTATTCATTTTAAAATGTGCCACGTTGGACCTGATGCACCATGAATGCCAAGTAACCGGTAACTAAAGTTATCAAATAAATGTAGTGGAGTGGAAGTATAAAGTAGCAGAAAAGGAAATACCCAAGTAGCTCAAAATAGTATTTATGTGCTGTACTTGTGTAATAGTATTTATCAGTAGTTACATTCCATCACTGTCGATATTTTGATGCATTAATATACCTGAAAACAAACAGGGACTTGTCCTTGTCCTGTTTATGTGACTTACCCGGTCACCATACATGACAGCTGGCTTGAGTAACGCTAACCATGTCTGGATCCTGCCCATGCAAAATGAGTGAGTGACGGATGATGTCATCAGTTCATGATAGCACCCAGTGGCATGCAGTTTTTCTTGTTTGTGCTGCATGTCTCATCAAGGCTAACCAGCTTAAGTCACCTCAGCCGCTGTGACCCCTGCTCATTTCTGTGCCACGATAGATTAAACCCACTGTAATCCCTCTGAGCTGAGTGCCCTGTAGGATATTTATGGTAATAAGTAAACATATGAATAAATAATCCAAGAGGCTGCCGCTGGACAGCTGGAACTTGTAAGTCCCGATGTTTGGCGGTGGTTGTGGCATTAACGAGAGATGCTTTTTCCAAGAAAAATCAGTTTTGGCTCAGATTTGGTTGATGCCCTGTGATAAAAGAGGCAGTTTGGTCCACGAGTGTTCAAACGCAGAGGAATGAATATATCCATCAATCAATAAACATGGAGATGGAGAGAATATTAAATGTGTTCATTAAAAAACACAAAGTCGCAAATGTTCCGATGTAGGCAGTACCAAAATATATTTTTTTTAAAAGCGGAATGTAAGTACAGTATATCCAGTGGAGTTTGGATTAAAGCCTCATTTCGAGTCTGTCAGGATTCAGGTCAGCCGGGGAAGGGAATATGATTAGTGTGGAGGGTTCTTGGAAAACCAGCAATGATCTGCTTCCTCTCATGCAGTCAGTCAGCCAGTCAACAAATTCAAGCTGTTTACTGTTGGGCTTCATTATCCATCTAGAGGACTCTTTTCCCAGCCCCAACAGTTTTCTTTAGTACCAACCAATCACCCCCAAGCCCCTCATCTCCCCCCTCTCTCTCTCTCTCTCTCTCTCTGAGACTTTGCTGCTGGATCTCATTCCTCGGGGATGAATTTATCCAGATTGGAGCACTCAGCAAAAGGGCATTATCCCGGATTACATGTCTGTTGGGCGGCAGTGTTAAGTAATTCAACCAGATGCTGTTGTGATCACTAGGTCACCTGTGAGGGCAGGGTTAGCATCTGCACTCCCTTCATTCAGCTATTTGTTGTCACATTTCCGTCCGTATGAGACTTATCTTTGGAAGCAAAGACAGGAAGAGATATTTGGAGCAAAAAGAGAGCTACATGTAAGATCACTGTTAAATGTACGGGAGTGTGTGGAAGTCCTCGCCAACCCTAGACAGGATTTTATTTGGTGACAGATTATGGGATGGATTAATGGCATCTAAATTGCAGTTTAATGCACAGGGGACAACAGGCTATGTTTTTCCCCGTTAAAGCAACTAAAGGCAGATCCTCAGGGCTCCGGCGGTGGATCATTCTGTTATTTTTCCTTGGAGGGGACGAAGCATTGGCACAGCGGGGCTAAAAGGATAAATTTGGATGTTTTTAGCTCGACTGTCTTTGCTCTGCTAGTCCGTTCTCTACCTGGCAGAGGATTTGATAGATAGATATTTTTAAACTTGCGACTGGGATCTGGGATTGCTTGTAGAACACAGGCAGGTTCAAACAACTTAACAATACAAAGTTTGCTCCTTTCTTGTCAAAACCCTGCTTTTCAGATGTGAGGCATTAACAAGACTTTTGTTCAAGACATCCACACACTGAAATGTTCATTTTGTCTCACATTCAGCCTCAACATCTCATGTTTTTTTGTTTTTTAACTGAATGGAAGGTCTAACCACGGGGATGAGTAAGTTTTATCGAATATAGTCATGCTCGTTCCAGCAGTTATACTGTATCGAAGTATTTAGTTGAAAAAAGGCACTCGCACCCCCTTTTCTTTTTTTAAATCCATAAATACAGTGTTCTGCTGTTGTCAGAGTGCTTTGAGAAATACAGTGCACATTGTTTGGCGTGCATGTGTGACACCACTGAGCTTGAATCAACATCTGTTGTGGAAACAGATGAGCAAAACGGGAACACAAGGTTATGTGGGTGAAAATGTAAAATATGAGAACAAAGGAATGGTACAAAAAAAAAGGATCTGCTATCCACTGCCATTATGCAAATAACTTATTCTTTAATTTCTTCCTGTTCATTTTCAAATTTGGATTTGTGTTGATACAGTCAGTCAGTGGAATATTTTTACATAAGGCTAGAATTAAAAAATAAAAATAAAAAAGAGCTGAAATGTTTGTAATAAATATATTCTTATTAGCACATTTGTATGGTGAAAATTGTCTCCATGCTGTAATGACAAAACTCGTTTTTTCGGTTCATACCCGTTAGCTTTGTCATTACCAGAACACGAGCTAAATGCATTTAGCATTTATTTATGCAGCATTCGCTGCATCTACATGCTCGGTTATCTCTGCTGTAGTTTACGTGTGCAGAAAGTGACAGATTGCACCTTTGATATGAAGATTAAGTGGGCGCAAAATGAGGTTTGGCTAATAATGCAAAATGCTTTAATTATTTAGTGTGTTAGTCACACATTTATTGAATATATGTCTCATAATTAAACTTGACACCTAAGCCAGTGCAGCTTTAAGGCAGATGGTTAGGGTTAAATTTAAACATGTGCACGAGCAGTGTTGTTGCTGTAGCTGAGGAGTATGCTGAGTGCGTGTGCGCTCTACCTCATTTGAAGTGCGACCAGTTATGTATCTTGTTACATCTCCAAGAGGCTAAGACATGTTTAGTAATGTACATGTAACATATATGAAGAGTTTTGTGACCTACAAACACCGACTGTCTAATTTGTACGTGAAAAACATATTAATTCCGTTTGTTCTAGCCTGAAAGCATCTGTTCAATTTTTCTTTATGATGGTGCTATCAGTGCAGATGTGCAGCTAGTATAAGTGGAAATAAAGTAAATCACATGCAAGTGTCACTGCAGCACAGTTCTGCACCCTATGTAGTGTTGTCCTACTATTGCTCGAATCATTTGTGAGTGAAAGGCTGTGTTAAGAGAGTGCCTGGAAGATGCATGTGGTGCTTCAGCAAAGAAGGCACTTGAGGAATTGGGTTGCTGATCTGATAACGACTTCCTAGTGTTTGTCGGGAAGTTTCTGGGACAGCTCAATATTGTACCTGCATGAACCCAGCCCCCTCTCTCCTCTAGCCTGTTTTCTCCCCGTCTCTTTTTCTGCTTCTCACAGTCCCGACATTCTCATGCCAAAGATTCGTGGCGATGGGTAAAGCCTCTCATAGTGCACACTTCACATGCATTCTGTGTGTGCGTGTTTGCATGTGAGCTTGTGTGGTGTCTGTGCATTTGCTACTGTGCCACGACGATTAGAGCTGCAAGCCTTGAATGGCAATATAAATGCAAATCAGCCTTTTAACTTGTACAAGCAGAATTGAGGGAGGGAGAAGCTTCTCACCTGTGGATAAATGTGGATGTGTCTCTATCTGCCAGTACTGCCGTGTTTTGGAAAACGGCAATGGCAACAGATAGCAAGTACAAGAAACCTTGAGGCTGCTGTATGTGTTTGGACTTTAGTATAATAGCATCCACTCTTGGGAACTCTTAGTATACACTCCTAAATTGTGCTCAGCAGTGCTAAATGGTAGAGCCCGGTAGCCTCTATTTAACAAACAGATAGGAGCACAGATCTCTCTATGGTACCAGACACCAATGGTGAGAGGCATGGCTTTTTGAAAGGCTATTTGATCTGGCACTGATACCAAAAGATGTTTTATTCAGCAAAGCACATCAGACACAATAGCAGCACAAACTTGGTCTTGATCCAAACCTAAAACTTTTTGAAATCTGCCAAGGGGGATATGCAGCTTTGAGAATGAAAAATGCCTAATGCTGTCACCCTCCCCCAACACTCCCATACACTGTGTTGATGTGCATACATTTTTTTTTCCACCAGATGCCAAATGAGACCTTGAGCCACCTGCCTGTCCCACTAAGACAATTAAGCAATTGAGAAGAAAGGGCCATTCACTAGCGGCGATCGCAATGTTAGCATCGGAGCCAGAAACTACCCAGCATACCACCCCTCCCCCACAAAAAACTCTTTGAGCACCACTAATGTTGGCAGTTTGCCAACTTCGTTCTTATTTGTGTATTTGTTGAGGAAAACCCAGGAGCATCTGACACCAGTCTTAGGAAATCTGTGACACGGGATGCTTGGTTTGCATGTTGAGAGAAAATCCCTCTATTGGTCTCCTTCAGTGTGAGGCCTGTGGTCATTATAGTTGTTTATGAAGCAGAGCCTTATCTGGCACAACCATCGCACAGAAAGACACACACACACACACACACACACACACCATGCCCTAACTTGCATTACCAAAGAACCAGAGCACAATAATGGATGAGAAACCCTGGAGTGTGTGTGAGCACTGGGCTACGCTCTACAACATGCTATAAATAAAGTTTTGTTTTGATCCTCAAACATTAATATATCCTAATATAAGAAAATATATGTATTGATTGTAAGCTGTTGCTTCTCACACTTCTTTATTGTGGTGCAGCTGGGATTCTTTCTGCCCACTGTAATAAGTGGCCTATTTTTACGTGCCATAATAATGTGGTGTCACAAGCAGGACTCGCTGAAGGCAACCCCTAGATTACTTTGACTACTTGAGGTCTTTCAGTAGCTTGGCACTATCTTAAGTCCTCTCTTTATCAACGGGGCTCCTTAAGTAGATGTCAGACACCTTGAGTAAACAATGTGTATTAAAGTACAATTAATTTTTTTAGAGGCCACTCCAATATTCACTTTGCAGATTGGGAGGTTGAAGAGCTCTTGTCGCACTCTCTGATTTTTTTATTTTATTTTTTCAAGTGCAATTTAATATTGTGGAGGCTGGCACGGCCATTGAAAAAATGCTAATGCACATTGGGGAGTTTAAATGATTTGCTATCCTTTCAAATCTGTTGGCAGGGGTTTCAAATCTGGCTGGCGTCCTGAGGGAATTCGCTGTGGTCATTGCTCAATCCCTGGGGGACATTAGTGCATATCACAAAGGAGCCCAGAAGTCATTTCAGTTTTCCACTTACCTTTGGCCACTGCCCAATGCTAAATGGCAAGCGGACCTTTTCACAATACTGGGCAGGGCAACCCCCTTGCCTCCTTCTGTCTCTAACCTTTTAAACCTGATTTAATCAAATCACAATACCACAGCGCAAACCCATTTGAGACAACCTGAAGACAAACAGTTGAGGAGAAACCAGAAGGCCTTGGGGTGAACCAAGGGCAAGGCCATCCATTACTACTTGCACACCAAAGAGCACAGGGACACAGAAAATGCCTGTGGTGCACGATGATGAACAGACTCCACATCAGAGATTGGATTAGAGTGGCTAGAGAGAGAACCCTAAAAGCCATGTGCAGTTTATTGAAGCCTTATCTAAAGTGATAATGTTACCAGAGAAAGGCACATGTAATGATGGATGAGTGGACAGTGCCCTGTAAAGAACTACCATCAGACGAGATGGGTACGGTGGATAGGCTGGTCCTCCATGGTTAACTCATCTTCTTTGAAGAGCAGGAAGTAGGACCAGAGAGTATGAAATGGACTGTCAATTGCTGGCACCCTGGTTACCCTGCAGCGTCATCATCATCATCACAGGTGTATCTAGTGTATCTAGAAAGGCTCAGTGCTCAGGTTCACTGCAATTTAGGTCCCATTTCATCAGTGATAACCATGAGGCATTTTTGGGAAAATGGTAGCAGAGTTATTGCCGAGATTTGTAGTTTCCTTAAAAGCACTGATGTCTGCATATATGAAATCTATCTTTGACTATACACTGTCTTTATATGTAAAATGAGTATTTTTTAAGGGGAATGTGGAGTGCAGTAGTCACAACTGATGCACACAGAAAAAGAAAATAGAAAAAAGAGAGACGTTAGATGAAAATAGAAAGTACTTCTGGAGGATTTCGTGGAATCATTGGGGGAAAGCAAAGTAGCATTTAGGTAGAAGTCCTATTCTCATTTTTCCAGGGTGACTAGAGGATTTTCTTCCCGCTGGAAGGCTATGTTATCTAATAGTAGAGGGATGATGGTAATGACGACACAATACCTCGCAAGGTAAACAAATATATCTAGCGCTTGGGAAAGGAAGTGAGAGGAGAAGAAGAAAACAACAAAGGAAGAAAAAGAAAGAAAGAAATCTCAAAAGGAAGAGCATTCTTGTCACAAATTAAAACATATCTACGTCTTGCAGCCCTAATCCTTAATGCTAGTGTATTTGTTGTCTGAGCAGAGTATTTGTGCTTATGTGCAAACAAGCACCGAATGTGATTATTCCTTGCTTTCGTTGTATGCTAATTTTATTATTTAATATTGTTTGCCTATCTGACTCTAAATAGATTTGGTTCAGACTACTTGTCAATGTTTTTTCAAAGGACACAATGCTGTTTGTTTTCAGCAGAGTTGTAGAGCAACATAAGAGATTTACATTATTATTATTTTTAATACTTTAGTGTGACTTTTAGCTCATGTTTCACTGTGATCTGCTTGGGAAAAGTCAATGTCCCAATCCTGTGTGACACTGGCACAGCAGGACATTAAACATGCAGAAGGGCATCTAAAGATGATCGTGGCAGCACTCAGTGGGATGTTCAGGGATGTCACCATTTCCCCATCACCTCCACATCATGGCCTCTAAACTTTCCTCAGGTTATGAGGGGAATTATTAACGAGGCTCACATTTAAAAATGCAGTTTGCTCAGGGCACAGCTGCACCAACTCCAACACAGCCTCTTTTGAAACATGAAGGAAAGATCTTACAAATTTATGCTGGATCTCCTGTAGTCCAAAGAACCTCCTCCAGATGGTTGTGCTCCGCGCTAGATGGAGAGTTGAGGGCTCGGAGTCTACTGTCAGTCCTTATCTGCAGCATTTGATGCGTTGATATTTTTCCTCTTTTTTGCCTTGTGATGTGTAGAATCAGTTAATGCATTAATTAAATATAGTATTAAACACACTGAACCTAATTTATTTAGTAAAAAACTATCAAATCTTTCCACACCGATTTCCAGTACAGAAAGTAAAGGCTGCTGAAGTAATATGTGTTGAAACTCTTCTGGTTGATCAGTAGCTAACATTTTTTAAATGAAGGAATAGTAATATGTCTGCTCTCTGGAATTAACTGAAGGACAATCCTTAAAAGAGCCTCATGTGGGTCTGGGGATTGGTATTGTTGTTTACTCCAAAGCAGACATCTTGTAGCTTCTCCCTCAGCTCTGATCCTTTTGATCATCACCTTAATATTGGATGTAAAATGGAGAAAGAACAGCTCTGCAACACAAGTGACTTTCAGAGTTCTGTGACTCTTTGAAGGCTGCCAAACAAGTGTCTTTCATCTCAAAAACCAACAGCCGCCTTGTACAAAAGGAGAGAAAAAGGCAGTATCCAGGGCTTGGAAATGAAAAAAGTGAAGATTGTGGGGTCTCTTTGTGATCGCATTTCCTCTAAGGCGTCCTTTGAGGGGAAAGACGTGTACTTCATGCAGCATTGATGGTCGGGCATCTGTCAAACATCCTGAGCCTGAAGAGGGTGAAAACAAAGAAACAGTCCATTTCGCAGGCCAAGCAGATTCGTGTCATGTTAATGTCATCTATTGTTAATGAGGTGACAAACCATAAATGTGTTGATGCATGATGGGCCTCAACAGGTAATGCAGAATGAACCTCAGAAACATACTGGTACATTTGATTAGAGACATTATAGTCTTCTTCCTGGTCAATATACAAGTGAGGTTCTTTGGCTTGCTCATGCATGGTATGCATCATGTTGATGTGAACCACAGTGATCCAAACCGTTTCCAAACCTTTTCCCACCCCCAACTCGTCAAATATGGCAGCTTGGTCAAGTTAGCAAGAATAAATGTCCGACTTTCAAAATAAATCTTGCTGACAAACATTTCACATACTATGACATATGAGTTTTGGACTGTTATTAATGTTGTGAAACATTCGCCGGCACAAAAAAAACTACTTGGTTAGTTTTAGGAAAAGATCATGATTTGGGTTTAAAATAAGTATTCACTTTACTTATGTAAGTTAAAAACAAGTTAACTTTAGCATTTGGTAGCTCACAGGACACTCCCGGGGGTGGGGGGAAGAGAAAGCCTACAGCATCATACCGAGAAAAACGTGGGGCCACTGACTGCACTGCCGTATTTTATGTGTTGGGAATGAGAATAGGCTGGACTGTTTGTATGGAAAGCGGAACAGCGAGTGAATTAAAAATGGAGAAGATGTACAAATTATTGAATTAGTAGGCTTTGTTGTGGCGCAGCCCATAATGGCTTAATAAGAGAAGAGGCTCATACTTCCAGAATCTTTTATCCTTGAATTAATGATGGAACAGGAGCAGAAGCATTCCCCTACCGAGACATGAACCAGATTTCAACCCAGAGCTCCCTGGAGGTGAGGGCCTGCATCTCTCTGACAGGACATCTGGTCCCTGAGCATGGCCACCAGGGGGTCCATGTCGCCACCTTAATTGTAATGTTTCCCTCTTCATCCCCGTAAAAAAAACTAGGGCAGCTTTCCATAAAAGGAGTAGAGGATGGGGGGAGCCACTATTTGCTGGGCCGTGTCGGCATGCCACATCATTTAAGCTGACAGCTCTAATAAATTACAGCAACAGATCGCTTCGAACAAACAAAGCTTAATGGAAATAAAGTGAGAATTATCAGCCAAGAAACAAAAGGAAAGAAGAATTAAATTAGTGCAAAGTCGGTGGATGAAAGGATGTCAGGCCTGCATAACACAGGCATTAAATGGGCAAATTGCCACTTTGAGAGATAGGAAATGTTTCATTCTCACCATTGCTTCTGTTAAAAATGGAGAATAATGAGAGAATCCCCAAGCAGACCTAACACATGTCCTTTATCTGACTCTTCCAAATCTTTCCCCCTCTGTTTCTTTTCTCTTCCCTTGCGCCTTGTTTTGCCTTCCAGAAAAAAAGGTCTGCAGATTGTTCTGCTCTGTAGGACCCTTGCTCCATCAATTCAGCCAGGCTAGAGAAAGCCTGGAAGCCTATGTCATTAAAATGCTTAGGCATGTGGAAGAGAATGACAAGAGATGGGGGGGGGGAGGTGAAATGGTATGTCAGGGGAAACATTTGTCAGGTGCGATCAGTATGAAAGCTGTCCATCTAGAGACCCTCAAAGAGAAAGCAGGTCAGAGAGGGGTCCAAATGGGCCAAATTTGTGACTTTGATCCAAATGCAGAAGCAAGCCTAAATGTAAAATACAAAAGAGCCCCAAAATATGCAACAACCCCACCAGAACATGGACTGCCAGGTGCACAGCAAGTGCTGTTAAACTTAATTTGAAAGAATTAAAGCTCCCAGTTTGGGAAAGTAAACACACTGGATCCGAGTCCAGAGTGAGTCATATCATGTCCATTTTTCAGGTTAAGTTAATTGAAGCAGTCCCAGGTGAGTTTAATAATTTGGCACCACGAAGGTCAATCACAGAGGTTTTTTTTTTTTTTTTTACATGTGTCCTGCGCAATTAAATTTTTTCCCCATCAGGCATTTATGGAAGTGAAAATCTTTTCTGGGCCTCGTGTGCTTTTGTTTTCATTCACTGATGTTAGATTCCCCTCTGACATGAGGTACGGGCTGCCTACACTTATTTTTTAATAGTTAATTTAGAAACACATGCGTTTTGAATTCATCCCATTGTATCACTAACATTTACATCCGTTTATAAAGAGCTATCCTCAGCTTTGTGAGCAATGATATCTGGTCTTTTCAGAAAAGGCTGTCTCTCTACATTGAGTCAGTAAGATTGCCATTTGGCTTTTCCAGAGAATAAAAATCTTTTTTAGTTTTCAGCTTAAGTGGAGTGGTTGAAGATGCCACGGGGGTGCTGGTGTGTTGCTGAATTAAATAATGAAGCATCTGAGCCCTGCAGGAAGATCTTTAAGCATGGGCTGAAGTTTTCTGCAGCCCACTTTGTTTGCCAGAATGTATTGGAACTGAGCCAAGGTCAGCCGGCACAGCTGACGTCGAATCCTATTGCTTTTATAACGAGCTCTGAAAAACAACTCAAGAGGTCAGATACCACGAGACGCCGATGAAAACTAATTGAGAATGTCACTCAGCAACAACACACCAATGAGCAGAAGTGCTCCCTCTTTATGCATGGGGGCTGTTTGAGTAAGCACTTTAAGTGGAATGAGGGGGGCATCTAGGGGAGAGGGGTGTGAGGCATATTATGTGTGCCTAGGGGATACAGTGCGTCCTCCTTTTCAGCCGCATCTTGTGTGTATTTATGTCTTCCCATATTATCGTGTTTGTGTGTGTTCCTGGACCTGTGTGTGTGCGTGCCTTGTGTGTGGCATGTTCTCTGCACACTTTGTGCACTTAGTCTTTGTGTGTAGGCTTGTGTGTGAAGTGACCACGGAGGGGCGTCCAACAGGGAGCGCTCCTTTACGAAAGGATGCCAGAATGAGTTCGTCACAGAGAGCGTAAACTTGAGGAGAAAGGGGACTGCGGAGAGAGAGAGACTTCCCCCAGGCACCCATAGTCTGTCAGACTGATTAAGTCACACGGCTGGAGTGAGAGTTGGGAAACTGAACCAGAGCATGCTAGGGGAGCGTGGTATGACAGCAAAGAAATAAAGAAAGAAATGGCAACATGTAAGTATTAACATGACTGCATGTCACATGTGTACTTACTTATACCTGACCCTCGAGACTCATGCTGGGACTCTGCACACCAGTCTGCATCCCATCATCCCACCCCGCAGCTCCCTCACCCTCCGGCGACATAAAGCAGGTCAGGGGCATCTTAAAGTTCACCAAATGCAACATGACAGGACAACTCTAACATATGCCTGTGTGACAGTGGAGCAAATAGATGACTGATGGCAGCGCACTGTGACTTAAGGGGAAGTGAGAAAACATAGTATAAGGAACACTCACTTCATCTTTCTATCCGTTACTTCTGCTTTTACTTTCTCAGACACGTGGAAGACAAAACGGGCCGAAAGCTGCAAGGTTTAACTTGAGAATGTATAAATCTTCTTAATTCTGAAACATGAATGCATACAAAACATCAGCCCACTCGCAGGCCTGCGGTCTCATTTATAAAAATGTTCTTAGATTTATACTTGAACTTGAGATAATTGCGCTTACGTTCGATTTATAAAAGTTGCTGAGCATAAAAACCCTTACTGAAGCAGATTCTTAGAATCCCATTTCTAACTTACTCACCTGTGATCTAGCTGAAATCAGCTTAAATTGACGGCACCTGCCATGCGATATTTCCCCTTATATAATGCCAGCGCAGGGTTTAGTTGCGAATAGCCATGTACTTAAAGAGAAAAGGATGAGACCACACGAAGATGAGACCCCAGCGATGAAGCTGAAGCCAGGCAACACGTATTATTCAGTGGACTAAACAGTGGGTTGACAAACAACTTCAAACATACAGCTTGTGTGTGTGCAGCTGCTGCAGCGAACAAGGCGGGGCAGAAAGACACAACTGTGCGTCATATTAAAAAATTCCTCTCACTTTTAATTGACAATTCCTATCACATTGTTCACTTAGCTCATGTAAATATCACCACAGGCTTGGATGCATAAGGGTCCCAAACTGCACTGCCCCTACATTACCAGCAGGAAAATCACTTGGGTCAAGTCTATACGTTGCTTGGGGATAAGATCATTTCCATATAAAAATATGTTTTTCAAAAATGTAATGTATGTTTTCTGTCATACTTTAGATTTGTTTCATAAATGAGGGCTGTCTGGCACTGCTGCTGTATGAGTTAGAAATGCCGAGAACTTTGAAACCCTTGAGAAATAATGGCAGACTATTGTGCCACGTGTCCCTATCCACCAGACATACATACGAGCTCTTGTTCTTTGTTTGGGGTACCCTGGCTGCTCTAAAGTGCCCTGCTTGGTGTCTCTCTCTCTCTCTATCTATCTGTCTTACACACTGAGGAGCACTGCAGACTTGTTGGTATATAGCAGAAGGGCGGCATCATTAACAATACCGAAGGCTATCCACATAGAAAACCTTTAACATGGAGTGCAAATGAGACAAGAGATGGAGAATCGCCATTGTTGGAGACGCTGCTTTGTGAGCGTAGTTTGGCAAGCTATCAATGACACTGGAAGAAGTTAAAGTATAGCAAAGCTACCCTAGGGAGAAAACGACTTTGGTTAGCTAAAGTTACTTTAAAAAAAAGGAGTTCAAACTGCTTTCTAAAAAAATATCAAATTTACAATGTGCATGTGATACGAAATTATAACAAAATATAACGCAAAAAAGTCACATACCGCAAAAAGTGTCCTCTTATTCACATTTCAAAATACCCCACTATTCATGGGAAAGTGCAAAATATGTCAGCTCTGGTTTTGGATACATCAGTCAGACAGCTGCCTTCGGAGTCCAGGTGGGGGTATTGCGCCAAGCAGTATTGCTCAGTTAGTCAGCTAAATTCAAAAATTGCATGCAACACTGCCTCCTAACATTTGTTAATACATAGCAATGATCAATACATACAGTATGACTAATATGGATGTAGTTAAATTATCATCAAGCAACTGCAAAATGTAGTTAAACTACTGATTTAATTACATGTGATTTACTACTCCCCAGCAGTGAGAATCACTTCCAGTAAAGCCAGCTATGTGGTTGATATGGCTCACAAGCTGGAAAAGTAAAACAAAAAAAAGGCTGCCAACTCAACCTTGTCTTCCCACGACTCGCCACCCCCATACTGAAATTAACATCAGTCCTCCTCTCCTCCACAGGTTCTCCGGTCCCACTGCTATGCCAAAGCACAATCTCTAGCACCTCTAGCATCAAATGCTAATTGCAGTATTCATAGAGGGAAAAGGGCTCCCTGAATTAAGAGTCATTTAACGAGAGTTCAGCACTGTGATGCCTACGAGCTAATGTCTCTGCAATATCGCACAGAGCCCTAAAAGTGTAGTGTCGAGTGAAAATGCACTCTCCCCATATTATAATGCAAATTCAAACCTGTGCTTGGCTTCACGAATAATTACTGTGGCAGAACAAAACAGCACCGTTAATAGTTTCAAAGTATTCCATCAAAGAACAAGAAAACTACCTTTGTGGGAAAATATGGCTTTTGTCTGTGTTCAGGGCCCAAAAATCAATGTGTACTAAACAGCACTTTAGTCTTTGCACAGATTTTAATTTGTCAGACAAGAACTTGATTCAGCTGTGTTTCTTTCAAAGGGAATTGAAACAAATACAAGAACACTGCAGGAAGTACCCCCCCTCCCCCCCCTCCTACACTGGTGCAAACAATGGGGGCAGTGTGTGCCTTTGATCAAGGGTATGGCTATGTTGATGACAACGAGAAATCTGCAGGCTGTCCCAAGAGTGTTGTAACCCTACCTTCAAAGTACACTTGTTTTTTTTCCTCCCCAACATCCTTTTTGTCTGCAGCTGTCTTCGCTGTGTCGACTTTATCTTTTATTTGTCAAGATCAGTTGGCAACACCAACAAAGCACAGAACTGAAACTACCGATTGTACATTTTGATTGCGTTTTGGCCCGCCATGCAATGCAAATAGACAAAACAAATAGATGAGGGAATAACTGATTGATTAAATATTCAGTCATGTTCTTTAATTCCTTCACTTGGTCTGCATAGTGTCATTTTGAATAGTGAGTGTGTATGAGAGGCCAGTTCCTCTTCCTGGACTATCCCTAGTTTTCTTAGGGCCGTCCACTGACACTTCATTGTGCCCTCTGTCTGAGCTGTATCAGCAAGATGGGCATAAAGACCAATCTTCCCTGACTGGGACCGGCCCTAGTGCTGTGGCTGGGTCAAGGTCTGGGCCAGCGACACCAGCTGGGTCCCTCTGCCACTTGTGATACATACTCGGATAGCATCATACAACTAGTGACAGCATGTTGGAGGGGGTCATAGTGACACTTGAAGACCACTGCGATGGTATCGCAGTGCTCTCTGATCTATCACTCTATTTATCTATGTGACCTTGTTCTTAATTAGAATGCACCTTTTAGCCTGATTGCTCTAATTAGGCAGCTAATGTGTATCAGTCTACGTCTTACAATTTAGCCTTGCGTTTTTAACATATAGAGGCTTAATGAGGAACCCTACCAATGCACCTGCTTTAATTAAGACTCACAGTAGGTTCTAAATGAATGCAAATTAGTAGATCCTTAAATACACGGATGGATTCGGACATGGGAGGCAAAATTCATCACATACAATGTTGATTATTGCAGTACAGAGGGAAAAAGAAATGTCTTACAAAGACAAAAAAAATATTCAACAAACTTAACGCTAACAGCAGCCAAGGGCATCTAGGAATGAAAGGGATCATTAAAAGCTCTGGTTTGTTTACAAGAGGCAGGAAGTCGTAGCTTTGGCCGGATGGCTTGAATGATAAACTGCCGATTAGACCGAGAAAATCAAAATGGTTTTCCCCATTTTGCACATGAATGTGCTTGACATATCTGATTGGATTATGCAATCCATTATCTAGGCTTGAAATTATGGCCTACGGTTGAAGACAAGTCCGGGGGACACCAAAAACACTGATTTTGCTGAACAATGTGTACACGTACAGACAGAATAACTCCCTGAAAAAGAGAGCAGAAAACTATTACTATTCCTTGCCTGGGGCAGAAACCCCAGATGGTATTAGCATCAACTGGATCTGAAGTCTTGAAACTAAAAATCTTAATTCACTTATGACCATTACTTATTAACATTTTGTAATTGCTAGGCATTAAAAATAAATTCACAATTGTGTTATTCAACAATTTAATGCTTGTGCTGAAATATGGCTTTAAAAAAAGTGCTGAACAGTATATTTACTTGTTCAGTCTGACTGTCACCTGGTCAATAAAACACAGCAGTGTAATGAAAAGAACATACCCACCGAGCCAGACACGGAGCCACGGAGCCAGCTCCACTCTTTAAGCAACAATTTTTCTTTTACTTCTTGCAGAGCTCTCTGAACCAGCTGCGAAATTGAATTTTTCACCCCTGTGTGTATACGTGAACCAGCCAAGCACTGCATTGTCAGAGTACTCAATTAGCTCCCAAGGCGGAAGCCAAAATGTTTTTCAACAGCAAATGTATTCTTCACAGGCCAAGCTCTCATTAGCATAACCCTTCTAGTCCTATATAGTGAGTTAGAGTGCCTTCCCAAGGTTGAAAATAAAACCGGCGAAAACACCCTGAAGCTTTAATATCAGTGTCCCTCCATGCCACATCACATCGTACTTAGGGGTAGTGTAGCATTCAGTGAAGAGAACCGTTAACCTGTGCTTAAAAATGTCTCATTAACATTAGTAAATATCCTCCCTGTTGTGTGTCGCACCGAGCCGAGACATTCTGTCAGTCCCTGCATTTCTTCCTCGTCTTCTCACGCTGAGTGTTTTATCTGAATTCACATGATTTAGAAAACGCTCCTCGGAATCTTTCATAACTCACGCAAACATATGTTTAAATCCTCTGGTACTGCTTTTTCATCACAAAAGCAGAGAACACAGAATGCAGGTCCTGCAAATCTGGTGAACAAAACGGATCCAAGTCTTTAAGACCTTATAATGCTGACTGAAAATAATTGTACGCAAGTTTGCAGAAAATAAATCACGTTGTTTACTGAATGTGCTGACACTGAAACAGTTGGCTGAAGCATTACAACTAATCTACACTGACAAGTAACCAAACAGTTCTCTTACAAAGTGAGATTGAAATTGCAGAACTATGTAAACTTTTTCTTTATTTTCCAGCTGAATGACTTATAGGAGGCAATATAAAAGAAAACTTACAGACAAAAGCAAGTCTGAATGAGAAACTCTGTAGCAGTTTCAGCCACCATTACTTGGAATCCACACACTCACTTTTCATTCGTGAGTGGACTAAAGTGGCACTGTGGCAGTGGCTTTATCACAGGACCACATACATTGTAATCTTCCCTGCCAGTGCCCTAATAGTGCCCGCTCACTCTAATTATTAAGGTGCCCGCATCTCCAAATTTAGACCCCCTGTGTTTGTTACCTGCCCTGGGCCTTGTATATCAGCCCTGAAACACACACATACCCACATCAGCTCCTATCACACAGACAGGGCATGGATATCAAAACGAATGTGTGTGTGTGTGTTTTGTTTGTTTTTGTTAATGGTTTGCGGTGGTGCAAGTCTCACTCACACCCCAAACTGGTATAAATGTGCCAAGGGCCTTTCTCATAGACGGTCCTGTCACAACGATTGGGCAGCTATCAAAAGTGAGACAAAGTGTCACTCTGCCAAAGCCGCTTAATGTAAGTGGGACTGCAGGCAAGGCAAGGTGACATGGGTAATGGTGTTTTGTGTGACTTTTTCTTTCCACTTTTCCTTTTTTAATTGAACCTTATCTTTCAATTTTCACATAATTATTATTTTCATGTATTTGAAGGGAATATAATAATGAGCCTGCCAGTGGTAAACAAATCTGCTTGATTTTCAGGCACATATGTTGGCTGATGAAACCTGATGTGCTTATGATGAAAAGTGTGGACTAGACTTTAAAAAAAAAAAAGATTTTGTTCAATTGATTTACCTCGTAGTCCTGTGGCTAAACAGTTTTGAAGATGATTAGAGGGAATAAAGGATAAAATTGAATGGTTGGTCCTTGGTGGAAATCAGAGTTGAAATATTATTATATATAACATAAAAAAACTTTACCATTTCCTGTGTTTTTTTTTCCCCTGAAGACTAAGATATTGATTCTTTATGTAGACACATGTGTAACTTTTTGCTTTAAACAAGCGATATGAGAACATTTCTGGTTTGTGAGGAGATTTTGGGTGGTCCTCACAACTTTAAAGGCCTGTTTGAGGGTTAAGTCTGGGTTTTAAAGTTAAATTTAGAATTAGATTTGGGTTAGGGAAGGGTTAGGCATTTAGTTCTGAGGTTTAAGTTTAGGGTAAGGGGCTAGGGAAGGCATTATGTCATTATGTCCTTACAAGCAATGCAAGACTAGCGTGTGTGTGTGTAAGAATGTCTTTCAAAGTGGGCATTTGTGTCTACTGTTAAGCAGAGTTAACCTTCCCAGGGCTCTTAATGGAGCACTCAGATTAGTGCGCCCTCTATAAGGCAAAGACAGCACCAGGATTAACCTTGTTTTAAATGCGCCGTTTGAGAAAGATTGGTTGACCTTACTGCGACCTAGGCTTTGGACAAACCATCGCACTTGATAGAAACTGGCTGTTAATGGACTTCACAGTGCCAAGAAACACCCTGATGACATCTGCTCATGTTTGAGATTAATATTGTTTGCCTTCCAACACTCACTTCTTGCCATAGCTTCAAATTAATTTCCTTCTTTGGCAAGTTGTTTTGGCCCCTGTCCCTTGGCAGACCTTCTCTGAATGAGATTTTTCTTTTTTCTCAGAATGACTATGATCTAATTTTGTGATTTGCTGTGATCTCACCTGCCTTAGCTCAGAAGATTCTAAATCTCTATAGCCGGGAGTCAATAGTTTCTGCACCACTTATGTCAAGGCTTGTCTTATCTTGTCACCTCTGCCTCTGTACCTCCCTCCAGCCATGTTCCCACTTCCTTGAACCACTGCCATTCCCTTCTTCTCTATTCTTGCCCTTGGACTGTCCTTCTCTCCCCATCACCTGACCTCCCCATGATATTTATTCCTACTCTCCCCTTTGATTGGCTTACCCAGATATTCTTACCCTAAACCTAACCACTTTCTATCCTTGTGCCTTAACCTAACCAACCCAACCATCGACAATGGCAACAAGTACTATCTATCTATCTACTATCTATCTAATATAAATCGGAGGCAGAGTAGGGTGGATCACGACTATGCCATCATAAAAAAAGGGGGGATGCTCACATGTCCCTACTTTCCTCATCAATCCTCCAGCTGTTTAATCAGACCATTTTTAATTACCCTTTTCAGTTCATGCTATTGCTGCCATGTTGTTTTCTTGTCTTTTCATTTTGGTTTTGAGTTTCTGCCACCTGAATCCAAATCTTGACCTAGACTAGCCTGTAAGCCTTTCACTTCCAATAAATCATGAAAATCATCCTGCTGCATCCTCTGTCTGCCACTCTCCCTCACTGCTGTGACATTTCTATTTCAAAAAGTGATGTATCAAGGTTTAAACAAGTCCAACAAGACAAGTACATTAATTGGATGTCAAATGTTGAATAATATGGCCATAAATGATGACGTTTGGACCAAAGATGCTCCTCTCCAGGGTTGGAAAACAGAAGCACTGCAGAAACGGAGGAAGATGTACCTTTAATCCTCACCATTAACAGAGTCCATTGCCTGGGATTGGGACAGTTAGATTCTGTCTGCGATGAGCTGCACTTCCTGAGAAAATGAAACAGGATGATGGAGATCAGTGACAATACCGGCTGGATAATCATGCCCAAATCACAGCAATCTGCTCTCAATCTCACCCCGATCTACACGCACTACCGTCAATCCCTCCCCACCAAATCCCTAAATCCCGACAATCTGTAGCACTCAGTTTAGAAACTCTGTTAATCCACCTAGCAAGCTCACATTACTGGACAGGAAGGTGCCAGATCCCTTTGGACCCCCCCTTTCCCTCTAGAAACCAAATTTGGCCCTTTATGTCCTATTTTTATACTCCATGACACTGATATATTGCTGTTTGATGGCCCCCTCTGAAAGCGAACAGGAGTAAACTCATTTTTTATGTGGTCAAATCTCCACTGTTACAGGAGCTGCAGGTAGCAACAAAATATGCATCTAGTTTTAGTCCCGAGCATTTATTTATCCAGCAACAACTGTTATATAAATACCAGCAGGGTGGAAATGCAGAATGAGAGGACTTACTGATTAGAGGAAACACCTTGACAGCAAGCCTGATGTGGGTGGAATATGTTAGGTTTATGAAAAGGTGTGTGTTTTTGGATGGTGTGATTCACATACATATTGCCACAAGAGGCAAGAGAATGTGCTTTGCTACAACATAATCTCCTTTTTTTTTTAATATAGACATATAACAGACAACAAAGTACAACCAAAGAGGGGATGTGTTGCTTGTGCACTGTTGGAAACACAGGGTCCCAGCCTTGTCGCCTAAGGGCAATTTCAGGGACCTGAAATACCAATTGTCTCACCATTGAGTGTGATAGGATGACTAATCTTGATAAATGAAATGTACATTGACTTTTCCTGATGAATCCATGCGGCTGCAGACCTCAACCCGAGCACCTATTATTGCCTGGAATCCCACTGTTTGTGCTTGGTGTGACCACCAGAGAGGTCAGCAAGCAATAATTTTCTTTTGAGCATTGATACGATGTTGAAGAGAAAACAACGTACTCAAAACCCCTAAAAATAATATAAATGAATGAAAGTTTCTTTACAAAGAGCGCATATTCTGATGTACAAACAAGATGCTGTGCATGGGAAGGGAAGGATTTCTTCCTCTAATCTCAATATATCTTCCTTCAAAGGCACATCGAGGAACACATCGTTAATGGTGTCTGGGAGGTCTACCCTTCATTATCCATGCCAGAAACTAAGTTGAACTGTGTTGTGTATGAGTTCCAATCATTCTTTTTTTTTTTTTTGCTTTCTTTCTCTTGTGTAATGATTGTTGTATTCTAGAGGTTCCAGCAGTTGTTTTGAAAGGTTGCAGGTTGTCACATGTAAGCCTTTTTGACTAGCTACGAATTCGTCCACCGTTTTCTTCTTTCTCCAAGTGAGGGTCATTATCTTGCTGCAGCATTTAAAAAATGATCATAGTTGAGTTAAATAGCATCTGATTTCCAAACATTATTGTTTTAACATGGATGTATTATAGATGTTTTAGTGTCATCATAATTTAATGGTCATAAACAGGACAAAAATGGCAACTTCTTATTAAACATTTATCTTAGTTGAAATCTGTGAAGTTCTGAGTAAGTTTTTGAGCTGTACCCACGACAGCTGTGTGCAGTTTCATTTGATGTATTGCCTTGGTTAGTCTGCATAACTTAATCTCAAGTGCTGCCTGCAAACCTACAGAAGATAGATCAATTTTTGTCCTTGCTGAACATAATGTCTGGCAGTCTCATTGAGGCGAGCTTATGTGTATATTCTTCACATCTTCTTTTGAGAATTTCAAGGAAACTGGCAAGCACCCCTGGTTTCCTTTCCAACAAAAGGAACCCAAGAGCATTGAATTTAAGTAGGATTAGACTACAAAATACAGTCAAATTAGTTTATGTAAGTTTCCCCACTTTGTTTTGAATAGAAGTGTAATTTCTCTAATAAGTCAGTAAGAGTCAAGGAAAGGAAAAGCTTCAAGGTCCTTTTGTAGATTTGTTGTTGAAGAGATTTATTACCATCACCACCAACTTCTATCTGTGAATCGTTTAGTGTTAGCAGTGATGTTACCCTCATTTTTATTAATTACAATACAATTACAAATACATTAAAACATCACAAAAAAACAAACTGACTTAAGATTTTGTTACTGATCGAGGAGCTTGATCAACAATGACTGGGCAACCCTACTCGTGCCACTCAAGGAAAGGATTGTGAGGAATAATATTTATACATTTCCAGATATTCTGTCCTGAGCATCAGTAGTGAGTAGGGTCCTAAACTTTACCTTCTGACTGACAGCAGAGATGAGTCAGTGATAACTGTGAGCCTGCCCGTGTACAAAGCTCCTTCACAATACTTCCTAAGTCTTTGTCTTGTCAAGTTGCAGTCTGTTACTTCATTGGAAATCTAAAATGCTGCCATTTAACGTCCTCATCATCCTCTTGGATTTGCCGAACTCTGTCTTGTTAGATTCACAGCAGTGAGTTCAGCAGCGCTAAACTGAGTTGACAACCGGAGTTACTTGGTGTCTTTTGTCAGTTTGTCCCAGCATGTTAGCTCTGCTTTTGATCATTCACTGTGCATTTTTCAAGTTAAAAGTCTGTCATAAAGTGAACCCAAAAATACTATCTTCAACGTCAGCTATAGAAGCAAACAGCAGCTGCCCACAACTGTGGCAGTTTAGCCTTTCAAAACACCCTACATGCTGCGTCTAGATTTCTAAGCTCCATATCTATTTGGGAAGATGACCATAGATGTTCTACTTTATCTGTGTTTAATGAATAGAGAGGACACCAAAAATGAGATATTTCCCTCCACATTAGGTTATAAAGGATTTACTAGTTATTGCTAGCTGCAGTTGTATGTTTTTTTACATCTTCATTAAGGTTTTACAGTTTTCGTATCTGCAAAAAACTATCTGGCAAGAGACAACGAGAGCTTGATAGGAACTATCATGATTAGTGTTGCTGCAGTAGTCTGTTGTCTGCTTGGATGGAGGATATCGAACCAAAAGGCCTGGATTTAGAGACTTTACTGTGTAACACCAAATCTCCACTGTGAGTTGGGAGTGCTTAGTGTAAGTTGCTATGGCAATAATTGAAGCAGGCATGTTGCTGGGGGAATTCAGTGTGGGGTGCAATATGGATGACTAACGTGCTGTGTTCAACCAGCTTTGTAGCTGCAGAGATCATATCTTTATGCAAGATTGAGCCTCTCTCCACTTAGCACGAGCTGGATTAGATGGGTGCACATAGCACTCCCATTTGATGCTACTCAGGGGGATGTTGCATGGAATCCACGAAAAAAAAAGCTGACAGCAGAACTACTGTATCTAATTCTGTTGTTTTTATTTGAGACTCATAGTTTCATTTTTTTTTTTTTTACAATTCGCTGCAAAATACTTGAATAAATGAGCAGATCGGATTAAACAGTCCTTCCCATGTCACTGATAACAGAAACTGCAGAGAAAAATGTGGTTATAACACAAAACGAGATGAGTAGATAAAGTTGTCTTTTGCTGCAGGTCGTATTTTCAAAATGCAATTTTCACTTTCACTTGTGTATTATGGACATTATCTCACTGATAAAAAGAAATTGTTTGATAATTTATATACAGTTATCTAAGGCATGCAGCTTATACACATGATTTTAAATGCTGAATTTGAAAAGCGTCATTGGCAAATTATCATCTCAAACATTCAAAAATAAATATTCATTAATTCCACTTTTAAAAAAGAAATGCAAAAGTAATGAGCCCGATTTATATTCAGTGTACTTACTGCTCTTACTCATAACTGCAGCTTTAACTAAAAGCTGCATTTGATCTCGTTTTTGTCTAAATAAACTGTAGAACTTCATGTTCTTGTCATGTTCTTCAGAAGACGAGCCGGAGTATTTCTAATCTACGCTCACAGATGCAGAGTGCAGGAAGCACTTGTTTAATAAATTGACTCTCATAATTAGTGTTCTTTGCAACATGCATTACAATGTAGTTACAAAGTCAAGGTGAGCATTTGAAGTAGCAGAACAGCGACGACTGTTCTACGGTGAAAATGATCTGCCCCAAGAGCCATCCATTCAAGTGACTTTATCATTACCAGGCACAGAGTATGGATCCATGTGGCGAAATGGAATAGCTGGGAAACTAATGGCACTTGACAGATACTGCTGTAAGATAGCATTCTTATCTTTGTATTTTATGAAAAGAAAGCATTTCCCCATATCACAGTGTGTGGGGTGGAATGTGAGATTGGTGGGTAGGGGAAGTTGAGGTGGGCGGTTGGGTGGGGGTGGTAAAAGGAGAACAATATAGAACATCCCACTTTGTCACTTTCAAACCAGTAATTTGTAATGGCTGGTTAAATGTTACTCACTATCCGGTTTTGCTTCAGAAAATCTCTATAAATCACCTACGTTACATTTCAAACCACCCCAGTGGCACTCCCCGGAGCAACTGTCATACTGTGGTGTGAACATGCCAGACTAGCTTTAAAAATTGACCAAAAAAATACCATTTAATGTGGATTCCAGTTTGACGCTGCATTGCCTTTTGAATGGGCTTTCAACCGTCACACATTACAGTTGATTTTATAAGGACTTTGTCTTTGTTCCCAAAGCCATAAGTTACCATATGCTTTATTAATTCAGCTACATACATAGGATGATTGATTAATTTCCCCTCTGAAGCTCGGCCTCTCGATTGACAAGCAGTAAAAGTGACAGTGGGTTTGTGAGCCTCCCCGATGGCAGACATACTGCTCTGTACAAGGTGGGTGGTTCCACCCTCTGATTACTAATTACGATTAGTTACGATTCAATTACACAAGGTCACTGAATAAATCAGTCTATGGCAGGGACAGTTCTGCATGAGACTATTGAGTGAGGCATACCACTCAACACGCACAAACCTGTAATTTTCATGTTTCCTCTGTATAGAAGTCACCGCATGAAAAAAAAAAAAAAGAAAACTTATACAACTGTAGGTTGTAGTCAGAAGGTTGGCATATGTGTATAGGTTTTCTTCTCAGCTTCACATCAGGGGGCACTTTGTCATGAGTTGGAATGGGTGAATGGGGGTATGCCATTTTCTCTCTCTCTCCCTCTCTCTCTGTTTTCCATCAACCTGAGACTTGAGTGAGCAGCACCGGAGATTGCATTACCTCCCCATTGGCTGTTTACAAAGCCTAAGTGATAAGAGAAATGACTTCGTAAATAACGAAGACGTCGCTGTAAGCTCTCTTCCTCTGTGTGGGTGTGTCTGTGTTTGATACACTCATCTGCTAAACAGCTCTCAATTAACTGGGTGATTGTTTTCACCAGATTGGCCCCTGTGATTAGACTATGTGTCACGAGCCCCAATGTATTTGTGTGTATATGTGGGAGTGTGTTTTTTTTTTAACAGTTTCAAGGCCGCTGTGATCAAGGTCGCGCTGGAGGAGAGCCTGATTACGCTTGTATAAGACGATATATAACACATCAGTATCTCTCCCACCAATGCTGTCAGTGTTGCCTACAGAGCACTGCCATTAAGGCAAAATCTGCTAGTTTTGATTCAATAAATTGTTTACTGAGGCATACTGATCTTGCTTGGATATTGCTGATTACACACTGAAAAAGCTCATGAATCTTACATTGGTCTATGAGATGAGGTCATTTAAATGCATGGCAGGACAAACTGCTAAACATCCCTATAGGAAATGATTTTCAGGCTCTCATAGTGTGCAACGCATAATGCAATTTCTACTACTTCTCTGCAACTGCATGTTATTGGTTCTCTAATTTAAAACAACACACTGACTGTGGGATTCCAGAGCAGAATGTTTTCTAATTTAGCCTGGCAGAAAACCTTTATTACCTCTATAGTAATTGTCATTCATTACGGTCTCTTTGCTATCATTGCAATGATTTCAATATCATAACTTCTCTTGCCACTGGGTTGGAGTTTTGTTTCTACTTGAATGGGATAGATGAGCCCCACCCATCAGTTTCAAGTTCCACCACCTCTGTTTCTCTTACATTTAACAAGCAGCCTGGTAACACAGCCCCAAATCAAAGCTCACCCACTTCTCCTTGCTGCACAGATTAATCTGAGGCACTCAGCATGAAATTAAGAATTGATTATTGTAAGACGATTCTGCTTGGTTAACTCGATTCAGTGACGTTCGCTCATACAGACTGACACGCCATCCTGTCCCCCAGGCCCTGGCATTAATTCTCTTAAATCTGTGCAGGTGACCTCACTGTTTAAAGATTTACACTGGCGAGCCTCTGCTCCCAGTGTCCTTGCCAATGAGAGCCTGTGAGCTCACGAGTTTGTAGCCATATCATATAAAGAAGAGAGCAATCCGCCATGCAGGCCCTCTCACGTTTAGCTTATTTTAGATCAGTTTAGTTTAGAGGCAGTTTGTAGTACGGGTAGGTAGACACATCTCACCAAAAAATCTCTCAGCAAAAGCAATTACAACCCACTACTTCAGTCGTCCCAGAATCATCAATACGTTCATACATAAATTGCCAACACCCCCACCCCAGCCCATGCCAAAAGAATAAACATATCTTCTACAATTATGGCTGTGTATGCTGGGATGCAGTGCACCGTGGTGGCAGTCAGCCAGGCAGTGACAGGTATGAAAGCAATGTTCTCACAAGTAAAATTTTCAGGACAAAGCTGCAGTATCTTTGATGAGTTGTGGTTCCTCACGCACTGTTGTGACACAAGCTCAGAATTTCTCAATAAAGCAGATGCCTGCGCCGTGATGAATGACTGCAATCAATTCAACTTTCTTTTTTTTTTTCACCCAAAAGTACAGCCAAACTTTGCCTTGCAAAAGTACGTGTCAGCGTGTGTCTGCTCTCAAACATCTCTTTCACTGCAGCCCTCCAAAAAAGAAATGCATAGAAAATATCTCGACATTGGCAAGCTATGACTCAGCGTACGTATGTGGGAGACCACCTGACCTCATTTGTCTATTGGAAACAGATCATCCTCACACCTTGGTTGAAATCCTACACAACGTGGGGTCCGGACAGAGAATCTTGAGATAAGTCTAAAGGGTTTATGAACACACATAGAGATCCATCAGGGAACCTGACTGGTATCCCCCTCCTGCCTTTGTCCCCGTTTTACTTATCCAACATAGCCTTTCCTTAAATAGCCATCTAGGAAAATCTGTCCTGTGGATGATAATAATCTGGTTCTGGTCTTTAATAAGGCACAGCAGATGCATGCTGTCAAGTTGATAACTATTTATAAGAGCCAAATGGAGAGATGGTACACTGGGGGGGGAAAAAGCTTTACTTTTTTTTTTTTTTTTTTTTAAAAAGATGCTTCATTTCAGTTGTAGTTCAGAGAAAGCTTTGTGCTTGTTTAGGTTGTTTTTAACATTCTGATCCAGTGCTATTCTAGAAACAAACTGTTTTATAGAGAGTCGCATCTAGTGAGAGTATCACTCCTCAAAGCATTCAGAGTTTGCCGCAGGTACACTAACTTTGCACACTTCTCACACCTACATGCTGTCAACCAATATCCAGAACAAATAAAAGAATTAACGGCTTTGGCACCTTAGACCTTCTTTTACAACACAAGTCATTGCTTGCAGGGTCTAAGGGGGATTCAACCCACAATTTTCTTATTTTTTTTCCCTTTTTGTGTTTTTCTTGTTCCTGTAAAGTGGATGGTGGCGGGTTAGGAAGTGTCCCAGAGGATTGACAGATAATCAATAGCAGCAACAAGTAGCTCACTGTTGCTTGATCTGCTCTTTACTGTCTCCTGCACCACATGATAAAAATCTCTGCTGGCCCTGTTTTATGTCTATTCCCCGTCTGGTTTTTGCTCTGACCGTCCTTGTGTCTGTACCATCTGTAGCCCCCCTCCCACCCATGTCTTCTGTCTGTCTCCTCTCCCCTGGCTCCTCAGCTCAGCTCCTCATTCAGGTGGCGGTCCGCCTGTCGCCAAATGACCACCCGCTCACTATGCTGTGTGATACAATAATTCCACCCCATGCACGGGCCTGATGTTTGTCAGCTTAGGGGCTATGAAGGGGGCTCTGTCTATCATTTAGCATGACAGCAGCCCATACTTATTTGCCATTCTATTTTGAGGCTTGATTGACGGGCTGGCAGCCTTGACATTCTTGCAGGCGTTGTGGAGCCTGTTATTATGCATACATTAACATTCTGATAAACACACGGTCGGCCATTGAGGAAATAATTACATGCCATCACTCTACTGTCAGGAAAGAGTGCACTTTGTTGTACGTGTGTGTGTGTGCACACACACATTCATCTGCCTGTTTCATCCCATAAATATGATCTCTGTTCCTCTCATTCCTCCCCGTCCTCTAATGAGTTCAACAGCAGCACCTCTCATTTGGAAAGCACTCTGCTGAAGCTCATCGTGAACAGCATCTCCCAGAACCCACGCAACAACTCGAACACGTATCTAAGACGTGAGATTTTAACTAGGCAAATAACTTACTCCCTTGCGTCTGATGCCTTTTGTATCTTTAACAGAGCTATGGAGAAAAAGCATGCTGGCTTGTTTGGAACATTTTACTGTATGTCTCCAACAGCTTCGGTATACAGAAAAAAAAATCTGCATTGAAGTTTGTGAATACATTGCTTCTGGAGTAACGTAAAGTTTGAATGCAGTCCTTACAACAAGTTAAGATCGGGACCAGAGAAAGTTTTTCAGCAGACAATAAAACATTTTTTTCATGTCTTAAAAATACAATTTAAAAGAAAACCAACAGTTACAATGACTTGAACAGTGATGCCACATATATAGCACATGATGAAATATTTTATAATGTCATGAAATAGAATATTTTCTTGTCTAGAACATACATAATACGCTGTGAGACCTTTGTCAAACCAATGCTTTTCATAACTGACATTCACATCAAAGTTGACACTTGACTCACAATGCTACCTTGCCCCAGCACAAAGGACCCACTGTGCTAATTATAGTTTGGCAAGCAACATATTGACTAACTTCCCAGAGGCTCTTGGGCTCCACCTAAATCGAATTCTGGTCACAGCACAATGACACATAGTATCAATCAAGCAGCCTGTATCTCCTGACACCTCTGATCTGATTGATGGGTCATGGCAGTGAATGATCATCAGTGAGTGTCAGTGGGTTGTGCTGCCTCATCTGCAGAACTCTGACATTAACTTCTGAATGTGAGCATATAAAAAACCCACTTCATAGAAACAAGAGAAGCATTGCAGCGTTGTTGGGCAGTGCCTCAGTCTTAAGTCTAATATTATGTGTCGTGGTTATTACAGCGACCCCCACCCCCTCCCCTCCTCACACCTTGATCTGCAGCCCTGACACTTTGTGAAATATACATGTGTCAGCAAATGCAGTATATGGAGCTCCCGGAGCACTCCTAAAATGCCTTTTACAAAACCATGAAGCAAACAATAAAAAAAAAGGCTAAGAGTTGCAAGTCTGGCAGAAGGTGTCAGATTGTGCTAGAGTCAGCCAAGCTAATTTAGCAGTGAATTCTTCTTTTTTTTTTTTTTTTGCACTTGCATGTGGTTCAATTCATGTGTGTATCTGTGGGTGTTTACATAGATACATCCATCTGTGTAGTTGTAGTGCGTTTGAGGTCCTTGGGATTTTACTAACAGTTGGGATCAGATGATAATTTGGCCCAACATTTTTTATTCTCGTGAAACATGCAACACCCATGGATTCTCACGTCTAAGAGGAGAGCCTTCTGGGGCCCCCATGGGGAGGAAAACCCCCTTGCTAAAAGTGCAAATGGCAACATGAAGTATGTCAAGCTGACAAGTAGGACCCGCAGGTCCTGACGGAGCCTTGTCGGTTAACCGCTGTCTAGTAAGCCCGGTATTTGATGTAGTTTGTCTCCCAAGCTCCTTTTATATTATGGGGGCCCCATAAGTAAATCAAAGACTGCAAACACTATCTCCCCTTTGTACCTTGAATAGAGCTCAGCCACTCATGGGGGAAACAGAGCTTACGTGAAAGAATACCTAATGCCTTTGTGCAAGCGGGGGCTGCCCAGCACTAGAGCGGAAACCGACTGGAAAAGTGAAAGCAATGTGATGTGATCGTCAGGCTCTTTTAACACATAGTCCTGGTGAGAGTGGGGCCTTCAATTATTCAACTTTTTTCTTTGCCCTTGAAGTGTACATTAGTCTTGTTTCATTCTCTGTGTGTTAACAAGCGATGTCTGGCCTGCTCCGGCAAGGATGTGGCTGTCAGCCACCATTTCACTTCATTGCTTTTATGGGAGGGGTGGATAAAAGAGCCAAGTAGAGTGTTGTCATCAGACATCAGCTAAAAACAGCTATGTTGACAAAAAATGGAACTGCTATTTTTTATATATATACATATATATACACAGTATAACTGACAAATATATAAATGTACATAAAAATACATTAAAAAAATGTATAATGTAGTATATACAACAGTGTAAATAAGAAGTGTTATTGCACTATGGAATTATTGCTCAGAATTAATAATTCTAAGTGTATACATTGGATTTAGCCTAAACCATACCATTTTACTCTGTGCTGAAATACATATTTTCCATTATAATGCCAGACTTCAATGTGAATGAAATTCACTTACAGCTGAGAGTACATTGATCATCACAATGAGGAATTAAAAAAAAGCTAATGAAGTAATGTTTAACATAGAGCGAGCTCGCAAGAGAGTACTTTTAATATCTATACCACGAGCTAGTTGAACAAATTAACATTCTGTGTGAACTACTACTAGGAAGTGCTCATGGCTTACAGCAAAGCTATCTCCTCCTGACCTGGATTTCAACATTGTCTCAAGACTGGGTCTTCAACGTGTGCCAGCCAGCACAGCTTGAGTGCTTATATTTAGACAAGACTACCGTCTGCCCCAAAATTACCCATGCTGTGGCTCCCCAGGGACTCCTGTTACCTCATCCAATGCTCCTTTCTTCAAACCGGCAAAGGGGTGTGACCTTTCCTCGCTGCCTGTGGTGTTTGTCCTTTGCATGGCGCCATACCTTGACCTTTTCAGTCCTTTTAGATTGCAGCAGGTAATCAATTAGCTGCTACTTAGATTATCACAGTCAAAGGTGAGCAAGACTGCGGTGGTAGACATTGAATGAAATATGGCTTTTAATGATTTCTCAGCCTCCCTGGTCTCTCCGGTATGTGAGGTGCATTGAGGCGTGAAGTGTGTGCCTGTAACTTTCTCGTTGTGTGCAGGGAGTAGGTATGGTGTTGTGATGGGATTTGTCCTTGAAGAGAATGGAAGGGTGTTTTTCGATCATTAATGCCCATACTTGGTTCTGTTTGTCTTTGTTAGCGTTGAGGGAATGCAGGCAACGTTCCTCAACCTGTGCTATGCTAGTTAACTAAGTGCACCATCAAAGTCTGATTATTTAGTGTGTCAAGCCTTATCTAACGAGTCCGTTTTTCCACCTTGTGTAGAAATACTCTGGATTTAGACATTTCAAAACACTTCATTGGATGTTTTTTTTTATTATTATTATTTCTCCCCCTTACAATCTCTTAATGAGTTTGTGTTGTGTCTCTAAAAAGATTTTAGGCTAAAGACCTTTAGCTTTTCTGTAGGATTAAAGCATGCCCTCTGATTGGGGAAGTGGGCCTCCCTGGTGACTACAAAGCCTGTTTAGTGGAGCATCGACCTTCAACCTGTAAAGGAGCCCTGTACTCTGTTGAGGCGATGAAGCAGAAGCTCATGGTTGCATCCGCTTGAGTGGGTGGGCTGGGTTAAGGATTTGCCAATGTTTATAGTCAAGTATGAAAGTTATTTGGCATGAATGTTTATGTATGTGTCTACTTGAGGCGAAGCTTCGAGGAGGAGGAAGCAATGGGTGAGTAACAAAGATTCAGATTTGGCAGGAGTTAAAACGCAAGCATTGCTGGAGTCGATCAGAGATGACAGGTAGGTGGAGACTGTCTGAAATCATACAGATGAAATGGGGAGTCGTTTCAGTTAAAGCCTGTCCAGAGGTGTGACAAAAAGGAGGATGAAGGGTAATGGCCTGGACAGCATTAGTTCCCAGAGAATGAACCCCCATCAGCAGCAACACCAGCAGGTTAAAGTTTTCCAGTATAATATCTGAACTACGACTAGACAGATCGGCACAAAATGTCTTACATGCATTCAGAACCCTGGAACTTTTTCTTTTACAGTGCAAAGGTTGAAATTTGTGGTGCTATGTGAAATATGTCAAGAATGCCCTGAAATTTTTATGCTCTTTGGTTCTTTGGCACTTTCGACCAAATACCTGCATTAACTGATGACTCTCCCACCAAACTCAGCTGTACGTTTTGTTTAAAGTCGAGCTGAAACGGCATTTCGAGAGTATCTAACTTCCGTACAGTGATGTATTTCCTAGTGAAACAGGACAG
>JBBPCS010000023.1:919344-1011186 GCA_037974645.1 Hollardia meadi
TGTGTGTGTGTGTGTGTGTGTGTGTGTGTGTGTGTGTGTGTGTGTGTGTGTGTGTGTGTGTGTGTGTGTGGCAGTGTCCTTGTCCATGTCTGCATGTATATGTTTGTTTTAAATTGAACTCCTTAATTACTTTAAATGCTAAACATGGACCATGTACTGAAATGACTTTCCAAAAGCTCTTCGCAGAAATTTCCATGTTTTGCTTCAGTTCATCTGCCTCTGCCTTCTAGCAGCCTCCTGTCTATTTTTCTTTTTCGAGTTTGCATTTTTAATAATCAAATCAAACAAGATCTGCAGATTATGGCACTGTTTATATCACTCCACCAGGTTCTGTTGTGATAGGGGAAACAGTGGCTTTTCTTCTTACTACCATTATCGCACTGGGAGCCATTGTGTTGAGTAAATCTCTGAAATCTCTCCTCTCTTTATCAGGAAATTGCAGGTATACAATTCATGCTGTGTGTCAGCGCAGGCTAGAGAGGCTCTAAATGCTCAAACAATGTGTTTGCTGCAAGTATCGAGGATTTCTCCTGGACTTGTCTGCTCAGCCCACAGCTACTGTAGGCATAGCGAGATGGCAATTGTTTAGAGGCAAGTAACCTTTCCATCACCTTCAACAAAGGTGTTTTCTAACAAAATCGGCCACATGTGAACAGAGACAATGGCTCAGAAAAAGCAGGCAATAACGAATAAGCTGGAGGAAAATATCGTTTCCAGGACCATGTCACAGAAAACGACCTTTGTAAATTAATTTACCACTGGACATAACAGTTTTCAAGCACTTAAATTACTGGAGCAAAAATCTGGTTTAAAAATAATCATGAAATTTCCAGTATTATTTTTTGCAGCAGAGATAGCTTTTTCCACCCACTGAGTGAGCACCCACTTTTCAGCAAAACCTCACACTTATAGCTGTTAAACCCAGTACAATTTGCCAGGTCCATTGTAGGTCAGCGAGTCGCTCTACCTGAGCCAGGGTTAAATGCCTTGCTCCTGCTTTTCGCTGCAAGTTAGACATTTTTGAATAAGTTCAGTGTTTGTGTTATTCACCTTCGCCGCCCAGCTTTTCTTTTTTTTCCCCCCATTTATAGAATCTAAAGCAGTGATATTTATGATAGAAAACACACTGGCTACCACTGAACCAAAATGAAGGTTTTGTGTCATGTGCATATGTGTGTAGTAAATGGCAAGCAACAACACAACAATCTTATTGAGACCAGAAGATGAAGTGAAGGCAAGGGAATGCCAAGGCTGATTGTCACCCTTTAGACACGTGATTAGAATTGATCCCAGTGAGGTCTACAGTTAGAACATCTGCATTAGTAATTGTTTCCCTCAATGTGTGAAGAGACCTTTCTACTTAATACAAGCAATTGTCTTAATTGCTGAAATGGTGTGCTCCGCCTCTCAGGTGCTAATTGATCACACATTAAAGTTGTTTTTTTTTAACTCAAACAAAAGAACAAAACACTTGTTACTGTTGGAAGCACAAACTTATTTTAATTAATATGTATCTTTTCTGGAACGCTGCCAATGGTGCTAAGTTACAGGTGTTAATAATGGCACCAGAGCTGTAACATTAGCTAACTTAGTGTAGGTAGCTAGCCTCTCGTCCATGAGTAGATGCACGCCTCCCTTTGCACGGTTCACCTTTCCCTTTGATACCACCAAAACTTAGCAACTCACACCAACACTATCTAGATAGATAAATAACACTACAGGTGAGAGAGATCTTTTTGTTTTTTGAATGACATTAATTGTATGTTACAATGTTCTACTTGAAAAGCTTAGCAATACCATTTGCCTATTGGCTAAATCCAAGACATTATCTTGTCACTTTAGTTAGAGGATATTTCCCTCTTCTCAGAAAGAAATATTATTAAATATTATTTGCCCAACCTTACAGGTCACAGAACACAATAACCTCTTTTGGCCCAAACGTGTAACCCTCTGATTGTCTCTTCCACTGTGTAATCCAGTTTGGAGTACATATTTTCGGAAACAACCAAGGGACTAACAAATCCAGTGCTTGCAAAGCCCTTGGAAGTTGGACAGCGGTGGAGCGGGTATCAACAGAAGGTGAAGCTTAATGGAAGCTGGGGAAGTGGGAAAGCTGTACTTGAGATATGGCCAAGGAGGAGTTGTCAGCTTTGATTTATTAAGTGCAGCTCCTGCTCTGACTGCTGGTAACTTGTCAGTCCCCACATAATGGATGGGGCTCACAGCTCACTGCTCAGTGATTGGCTTTTTTTTTTCTCTGGACCCTGTCCGTCGGGCCTCTCATCCATCGCTATCTTGCTCCCATTTCTAATTAATTTGTTATTCACAACCTCCACTACTATTCCTTGCCCTGGCACAGAGAAGCCAGTGGGTTGCTCTCTTTCTCAACCCCCGACCCTACACGTCCCTCATTCAGTATTCTCACCAGTGTTTGACAATGCTTCCCCATGGTGTCAAAGTTGGCAAATGACAACTTCCCTCCCAATCCCATTCTTCTAACATGGTGTCGGTCCACAGCAATACAGCTGCGCTCATCATTCACTCACCAGAGATTCTTTGATGGTTTGTCTCTATCCTTCACCAGGGAGACAGTGATAGCATAAGCTTAGAGCCACACGGAGCCATTCTTACTAACACTATCCTGTGAAGATATGTTAGTCCAAAAAATGCGACAAGCTTCTTTCCTGCTCGAAATGTGACCAGAGTGAATTGAATCCTTTGCCATTATCCCAAGAGCGCCCTATAATTTCAAACATGAACCCGAAGAATGAAATACATGTGGATGCTGATATACAAGAGAAGCATCGGTAGCCGGAAAGTCAGAGGAAAAAGAGATGATTGTATTGAAATAGCTTGGTTCTTTTCCATTTCCAGAGCCCTGCAATTCTGACAAGAACAGGCTTGAGTTTAGCCTTCCATACAAAATACACTGCGAAGAACTAGTGATTGGCGTGCTCATGCTCACAAGCCTTGGCAACTCACGTAACAGATGCTGGTAAACTTATATAAGTTGTGTAAATGGATGAGACAATGTATCCTACTTTATTTGGAATAACATTAAACTAGAGCGATAGCAGCAACTGTCAAAGATGACTAATGTTGTTTGTCTTAGAAATAGTAAGCCACAGAAAATGGGCAAAAGTATCTTATTTGCTTGGTAAAGTAACCACAGCCTGCGGTGGTGTTCACTCTTAAGGCAAAGCTTGCAAACACCCATGCATCCTTCCGCACACACAGCAAAAAAAGACAAGCCACACGCATAAGATGTAGAATTTGAAGTAAGCCTCTGTGATGTTTGCGCCATGACCCCAACACTGAGCTCGCGATCAAAGCCGCACACGCACCCACATTTACACACACAAATATCACGCCCAGCGTGAGCCTAGCTGCCCTGCAGTGGACCCATCCACTGTCATCCCTCACATCACCGTCCTACGCGATTAGCTTTGTCTCTGGCCAGATGCAGTGCAGCGGGCCCGGAGGATCCAACACAGTGTGTGGAGCTATTACTCAAAAACAATCAGTCACAACCTACTCTGACTTCCTGTTTTTTTCCCCTCAATTATTTGTACTTCAACCGCTTCACAAGATCTGAGCACAGCAGGATGGCTTCCTTTGAATTTACACTTTTTTTTTCCCAACATAAAGACATAAAAAATGTGTTATTCTAAATATCATGCTTTACAGTGAGACGACCAGATCAACACTGACTGTACACAGGTGACAAATGAAGCTCACAATTCACGCTCTCAGCCTCAATGTTAACCATCTAGCATGGCACATTTCTTGTTTTCAGCTACATCATATGCTACAGTGTAACCTAAACCTGAAATTTGAAATATCTCCTTATATATTAGAAATTAACATTTGTTTTCATAACCAGTTTAGTTGATTCATTGTTGTGTCTATAAATTGTCAGAAAATAGGGGGGGGGGGGGAAGCAAGTAATGACTGATGTTCTGTTGTACGGATAATAAACAGAATAAAACCCCGTGTTTGAGAAGCTGAAAACAGAGAATATTTAGTAGTAAATGTAAATGATTTAAACGCTTAATTGATTTTTCTTTAATTGTCGTTGATTAATTTCTGTCGATCACCTAGATTAATCACCTCAGCACAAATCTCAAATTTGGAAATGCTGCAATGATTAAGGCGAAGTAGGATACAATTAATGAAATGGTTTCCACTCCAGCAATGCTTTCAAACAGCAGCCTCAGTTAAATGGTCACTCATAGCACACACTACACCATACAGGGGAGGGTTTGGAGCAGGCGCATTGAAGAAGTGGGAAAAGTGTGATTAGAGAGTGACAAGGTAAACATACCTGTCAGCCCTGTCATTATCTGACAGATCTGGACCTCAAGGGACGGAGGTGGATTCTTTTTTTACAAGACAGCGCTATTGATTTGAATAACTCTACCCTACACCTAATGGGCTGCGTCATCCACAATCCATCTCTTATCTGTCAATTGTGGCCTCGGGGTGCCCACCGTTATTTGTGTGACTTATTAAGAGTTTCATTGAAGGGGCAGTTTGTCATTCACAAGCTTCCAGGATTCGGTCCGTCGATATACCCGTGGTAGTTTAAGTGGGAGATGATGGGAGATGAGGATGTTTGGAAAGACAAAGCTCCAAGATGCCAACAAGGAAGCAGAAATCAATACTTTTTAATGCTGTTGGAGATGAAGGGCAAGCTCAATGTAATAACTTCTAAAGTCCACATGATTATTTTATCATTCATAGCTCACAGAAATCCACTTTTCCTCATTTAAATGACAAAAACTATTTTATTTCCCTGCCCTGGCTCTCCAATCAGACTCTGTCTTTGTCAGTATTGTAGTAAATGACAGCTGAAACATTGAAAAAACAAAAAACAATAGCACACGATGAATTCTCCCGTTCTCTCTCAAGCGCACACACAGACACACACACAGAAGGAGTGAAGGGATGTTATTCTCTCTGCTCTAGACCTATTTTACATGTGAAGGTCAACGAACGAATTGCAAATCACACAGTGGTTAGCAGCTTTTGAGCGCTGCCAGTGACTTCTTTGTTTGCTTTCTTTTAAAAAAAAAAAATTAAAAAGGGGCACACACTCAGAAACACACTTTCCAGCTCAGATGTGGCAAAATATCGTTAGCGTGTGTGTGGGCGTCACAAGGAACCTGGTTGAACCAAAATGAGTTTCTCTCAAACACCATGTCTACCATTGACTTTGACTGAATCACAGTCACCAGGGTTATGTCTGCCAATAAGCCCGCTGGAATCTGCTTAATTAGTATGAAAACACCTGTCGGCATACCTGTGGAAGACTTTGTTGACTTTTATGTTGTTGCCTCATTAAATGCAGCGCTGTAATGGATGTCTCATCCCCTTCCAGTGAATTCCACTAGATGAGGCATTCAGTCAGTTTGCATTTTGCATTTCACCGTAGTCTAACATTAAGCCCTCCTGCGGAGATGATGTGCAGTTTGTATATTTCCTATGCTGGATAGCGCAATCATTATGCCCCTAACAATTAAGCATGTCTCTTTTCATACTATATTACTACCATAACTGGTATTTGATCTCTATTTTCCGTGACAACCTGTCAGAGAGAAAGGCAGCAGTTGTAGCTCGTGTAGTTTGAACATCCGGTATTTATCAAGTGATACATAGGAAATGTTGCAGGGGTATCTGTAGCAAAGGCAGCCAAAGTGATATCTCTGTTGGATTACTTTCATGCTCTGAGGTTAAATGTGTCCTTAATTCAGAAGGAGGGTATGGGTGTGTGTGTGTGTGTGTTCCAAAAGCCCTGACATTGATTCATCTCTGCTGGATGATACATTTTCTTCTGAAGCACAAAGTTCAATAAATGTGGACTTGAATCCTCCCAGAAGTAAACACTGCACACAGAACAGTTACATTGAACTGAAATCGTATGGCAAATGTCATATTAAGACCTCATACACAGAATATATCAGATCTCGTCAAAGCTTTGGCTAAATGGGAATATAATGTAGTTTCTGCTCACATCCTGTGCTGTATGGCGTGGACAGCCAGAGTACAAATCAGAAGTTCTATGTCACACTTAAGGTGGAATTGATGAGCTGGAGTTGTTCATTTCTTGGTTTATTGGGATGCCGCCAATGAGGCCCAGACAAACTGATGATGCACCATGCCTTAATGCATTTCTGTGGGACAGTTCCAAAAACCTAAGTAATAGTTTAATCAAAAGATGTGGTGGTGGTGTTATTTTTCATGTTATCCTGTATAAGATTAAGATATAATAAAAAGAGTGATTTAAAAAAAATCCTCAGATGAAAAGAAATACCTGGTGATACCTGGTTTCAGATACATGGCTTATTTCTGTGGCTTCTGTATGCACACAGGTGCCAAGCATTGCATGGGTATATTGAATTATTCGTATATTTGCCTTATACTGCCTCCTCCATTTGCTCAAGGGACCTACAATTTGATGAACACACTGAAATTATTGCACAGCACATGACTATTCTTTCGTGGTTGTGAAGCAAGTCTTCTGGAGAACCATTATCTCTGAAGAGTTTATTTCCCTGCTTCACGTGAACTGTCCACTCACCATTGACTCAGGTCCTTCTCAGTTCGGATTCGCTCGCCTTTACAGTACATTAAAGAAAGACAGATTCCCAACTCTGATTCTGCAACAGTAAATGCACAATCCATAGATTCATATTGGTAAGTCTATAAGCTTGGGTCTTTTTATATTGATTTGGCAATTATGAGAACCCCGATTTTTTATGTCAGCCAGACAGGTTCAAGGTGCAGTAGATGCAATATCTGCAGCAGAATGAAGGATGAAAAACAGCAGATATAAATGGCTTTGATGGCCAGGAGGTTAATCTCTGTACACTCAGCCCTGGTGAAACTCCCATTAACATAGAGGTTGCTGATGGCACTGCATCCAGTGTACAGCGCCGAGGACCTGGAATTAATCAGAGGGGGATAAAAGATTGTCCAATGTGTTATCGCTCACCACTTTCTGTTCTCTGTGATTGCCTTGTGTTTTCATCGGGACACTTTTCTTTTTTTTTAATCGTAGTAATTCAGGTGCATTTTCCCGGTACGGTCAGCAACTATCAGCACCTTAGTGGTGCACAGCAAATTATGTCCTAGTCCTCTCTAGCTTGGGTTTTGCTATGTTTTGCTGTTATGTCCAACATTATTAACTAAGTCTTGGGGATCTGTGTGGAAAAGCAAGGAAAGGGGCTTTCAGTTGTGTGCTTCTGAAACAATCACAAATTATTGAGTGCTAATTATTATGTGTCCTTTCTTAAAAAAAACAAATCTGTATGCAGCATCATGCCAAAGTAAAAACACGTGTTGTTTTTTGCCAGAATTGTAAGAGAAAGGTCAGACCCTGTTGATGCAGACATGAGGGTAAATGGAAGTCCATTTGACCATGATCAATATAAAACTGACTCCAGCGAGTGACCTTACTATATATACTTCTTCTGTCATGACCAAATACTGTACACAGGCAAACGGAAACAGGAGCGATTAAAGGCATTTCTGTCCTATTCCTCTTCCATGCTTCCTCCTTGAATTCCTTCTCATCTCTCGCCTTCTCTTTCTCACTTATGTACCGGCCCTCGTTTATCTCGACAATCCAATAATTTCTACTTAGAAGCGATTGGGCCAAGGGAAGCAGCGGAGGGTGCGCCAAAAGTGCTAGCGATAGTGGCTAATTAGCTACAGCTGCTGATGGGACTGCTCCTCGCCGGCTGCCAGAGGAGCCTTGACAAAATTGTTATCAAATGCAATCAGAAAAGACGAGCCATTTTTCACAGCATTAAGATCCCTGGCAAATTGGGAGATAGTGGATGGGAGAGAGATAGGATGGCAAAAGGGCTTTCTGTGAGAACATATATGTGTGAGGAAACAGGCTCATGACACAAAGCCTGGAGAGAGAGGGAGGCACATGGGAAATATCTGTGTGTGAGCATGTATATCTATATATATATTAGTTTCACTGAACAGGTGAGCCATTTCTTGCTAAATGAGGCTACGGAGAAGGGCAGCGACAAGCACCCAGGAGAACACTTATCATCTTAGCATCCTCGCACTGTGGCTGCTTGTACACTTACCATTGTTCCTCGCCATGCTTGCATCATGTCTGCAGTGTTACTGCAGCAGATGGGGCATCATTCCATCTTCGACATGTGTGTGGGCTGAGTGTCATATACAGTGCAACAGCCTAGTCTAGCTAATGCTCTAGTTATTTCTGTGGCACAATAGGTAAGGAAACCTGTTGCTCAGCGAAGAGTAGAACCGTCAATGTCTCTCGCAATAAAATATGAAATATATTTAAAGTCTGCATGAGGGAGACATCAGGGGCTGCAATGAGGCCTTTAGGAGGAAGAGCACCACTGGACCTGTCTGCTGCGATGAGAGCAGGAGCTTCCTCCTCCTCAGACCCGCCTACAAACAAAGTCTTTGCCTGCAGAGTCACAAACAGTGAAGTGAGACGCTCAGCGCAGTATCATAGATAGTGGCACAAACAGCGTGTTGCTACAGGATGTTGTGCTCAGAGTTATAATGAGGTAACACCGAGTGTAACAAAACGCATCGAGTAATGTGTGCAGCTATACAGACAGTAGGTGTTACACTGCTCATTTGTGGCTCGCGTTCAGTTCAGTCAGTTAAATGATGCTAAAACTGAACTCAGGCTTTTTGTTACAGCAGAAATCACACTCGAAGCGTGGTTTTCAGGAATCTGTGCATGTTTGCGTGTGTGTTTGATGTGTGCGCGTACATGCATGGAACGGTGTGTGTCTGTGGTGTGTCATCCAGGTGTTTACCCTGGCGTTAGGTCTTGGTCTAAGAAGGCCAGCCTGGCAGCAGCTGGAGAGTGTCAGCAGATGTGAATTGTCAAGCGTTCTGTTTGGTTCATTAGCTGCTCTTCCACTTGGACCGAACACAGCTGTTGCCTGGCCCACAGAGCAAAGCGGAGTGTGTGTGTGTGTGTGTGTGTGTACGCGTGTGCTTCGTTCTTATTCATGTGTGTTGTTGTACATGTACATGTGCATTTCAAATCTGTCTATGCAGATGCATGAACAAGTTCCGGGCAGCGACTCATTTTGTTTTGCTCCTCTCAGTCACCTCAGTGGGGTGTTGAATCCTGTATTTCCTTCTTTATATTGCTTCAATATTTCCCTGCCAACTGTTCGGTGGTTCTGCCAACTAACCAACCGAATATACTGTATACTCCGAGTTTTTTATAATTTTTTTTCCATCTGTCAACAGAAACTTTTGTAACTCAGCAGTGTGATTCCTTATCTTTGCTGTGTGAGGTGCATTGGCAAAAAACATAGAGATCACAGGTGATGTTTTTTAAATGTAATTTTTCCCCACAATTTGTTATTTACAAATAATTATTCATAGAAATATAAGCCATGTAATGATTAACTTGAAATATGCACATACATACATATGCATACGGGGTGTCACGATAACGATAATGCAGTGCAGATGTGCAGATGTTGGGCCTTGTGGATCTTTTGTTTATCAGTTCGTCTGGTTGCTTTTTCACTATTAAATTTAAGATTTACGTGAATTAACTATTGATTTATTAATGGTTCCTTTTGTACAGTTATGGTTACAGACTCTCTCTCCACCTCCCTACTCTCGTATTTTGAGCACAATTAATTTGCTAAAAAAAAAAGAGACAAAACAAACAAATAATGTTAAAGATTAATCTAACTGATAGTGTTTTTTTCAAGTCGTCTGTTGATGTTGCAATTGTGAATTCTTTAGGCCAAATGTGATACTGTGACAACCCTCCTTCATACTACAATTCAGTAGGAAACACATTTACTTCCATTGTATTCAAAGCTACGTCTGTATTTCACACAAAGCCGCAGTGGATTGAGTTGTGGTCCGACCCTGTCACCAAACCAAACGTTGATCAACAAGAATGTTGAGAAAACACCGATTCTGAAATGAAGGTTTCAGTATCTGTTGGTCCAAAATCAGTGCTCATATCATTCCAATCTTATTTTTTCTCCAGAGGTTAAGCACTCGGACTTTAGTACCCTGCAGAAGTGTCACCGCATCTGTTTTTAGCATGTGTGGCTTGGTGGTAATTAAAAGCACTGTGGTGCTCTACCTACACATACAAAACTATTATTGTCATTTTTTCCCCCCTGATGTTGTTTACTCGTAGTATATCCTCCCATTGTTCTGGCTGGCCAGGGCTTGTTTTCGCACAATATGCATGCAGATTGCTCTACCCCCTGAATAAATGTTTATTCCCTGCCAAGGTCTGTTGTAATTAACAGGAAGGCGGCTGGAGAAATTCTATTATCCCTCTCCCTGGAGTCCCCAGCCACTCTGCGAGTCTCAGGTCAGCTGGTCCAGTTACGGAGCTGTCTCGTTCACACATGTCTGCACAGTGTGTGTGTGTGATACGTGCTCACGAATGTGTGTGTATCTGCATGCGTGTGTGTGTGGGTGTGGAAATGTTGGCAGGAGCCCCACACAAAGCAAGCGAGTCAACAAATGTTATAACTGCATTAGGGCAGTATTTTCTCTGCCAGGACTCTAATGTGATGGTAAATTGTTGTTGCTTTTAGTAGATAATGCTGAAGATATAAAATCAATTATAAACATTAAGTCTGGCTATATTTGTATGTATAATGTAGTTAAATACTTTGTGCACAGTAAGCATGATGAAGCTCACGACCGTCACTGCTGTATCTAGCATTCATTGCACTGATGGAAGCAAATGACAACATGTCGTTCCCAAAAGACTGCAAAGACTGTTTGAAAAGACACAACTTTTAAGAACATTGGCCCCAATGGCCCTCTAACCACAAACAGTTACTGCAACTTTGAAATGTTACACTGCATGCGAGCACTGCTGACACAAAAATAAATAAATAAAAGATCGGCCCTGATGCTGTTGAGTTTGAGAACTGGGAAGGAGCGGGGAGGATGCAGCACTGTGTCTGGGAGGCAGTTTATAGCAGTAGGTTCCACAGCACTGTAGCTGTGAGCCCCCCTCGCCTATGTTTTAGTGAAATCCCTCCAGCCTAATTAGGTGAAGAAGCACAAAATGTTTATGAAGCGTTCTCGGCAGCCAATGACAGCCGCTAAAGAGCCATCGACTGCAAAAGCGGCGACAGGGTGGATCGCCGTGCCCACAGAAGAATATGCCATGAGGGTATTTACCCTGAACCTGCAGAGCTTGCACAGACGACATCTTAATAAGCTGAGCACTATAATACATTTCTTAACAGAGTCGGTAGGTCTCTGCGGAGGACTGTGCACCAGTGCCCACATCTAATTGGGTTTTCCCTTCCTCCAGCATCATTGTAGCGTTACATTATTGTTGTATAAAGTTATATCCCCATCCCCAAGTGCTTCACTGGGGATTGTCCAGCCATGACACCTTCCTTTCTCTCTCTCTCCACTTCATACATTTCCTTTCCATTACTTTTCTGTCAAAGTTTGGGTGACATCATCGTCCAAGAGAGAAACTCAACTTTAAGGCCTTCATACTATTTTCTGTTGTTCACACACTACTACTTCTGGCATTCCATCATTATTTAGTTTGTATAATAAAGGGACTGTGAATGTAACTTGACCAATACACAAATGGTAAATCATATATTCTGTAAATCTCCGAAATATCTACATTATATAAATGAAACCCTTTCCTTGTGAAAACTCTTGTTTGACCTTCAGTGAAATGACATTGCAAACGACCCCTGGACAATGGAGTGTCTCTGATTACTGTAGTCTTCTGGCAGGAGTGAGGCTTTTTACCTTTTACCAGCAAACAAAATGATGCAAAGCAGCCAAGGGCTGCTATTTGGAAAATATTGAGTATCTAGGCTCCCTCTTCCTTCACATACCACTTCACGTGTATGAGTCAGTGTGATTTCATCAGAAGGTGCTTGGCAAAAAAAGAGCTAGTCCGTATGAGGGAACAGAACAATACAGTTTCTTTCTGTAGACACAGAATGCATGTCTATGCCTGAAAGACCTTGCAACTACATGATATGTTTTCTCACTTCCTTAAAACATGAGGTGGATTGAGCTTTTTGCAGAATGGGTCTCTACTGGCACAACCAGGCAGCATTCAAGTGTTTCTGACATGTGCCAGAGCTGGCACTGCTGCCAGTGTCTCTCGCCCAGTGAGCCACAATGAGGAGGAACACAGCTTTGATGTTTTTATTCACACAGCTTTTGTTTACGTGCTTACTGTTTCTGGCCGTACACATCATGTCACAAGGCTCCGCTGCGGCAGTTTGTATCAAACACAGCCTAGGTCAATGGCACAGAAAGCCAAACAAATTGTTAAATCAAAATCAAAGGTTTTTCTATTATCTGTCCTCTATGAGGAAATAAAATGCAGAGCGGTATTCTCCTAGCCTTCCCACAAATTGCCCACCTTCCGAGGCAGCGGTGTGGGAGTTGGATCTCTGAGGCCTGGTGGTTTCGGCAGGAGGGGGGGAACCATATTGAGCCTGCGTGAGCTGCCAGCGAATCCATTAATTAAGCATGCTAATGGTTTTAATTGTAGCATGGTGGTGAACCCAGCTGCTGAGGTAAATGCTAGGTTTAGCCCACTGGTTGTCAGGGTTCAGCTTTGTGTGATTGTATGTGTGTGTGCGCATTAAGTGCAGACACACTTCTTTTTTTTTTTTTTCCTTCATGCATGAGTGAAGAGGCAGAGAGAGAGGGAGAGTGTACCTGGCTGCAGAATGGGAAGGAGATGAGAGTGGAGCAGAAGGCAGGAAGGGTTAGGAGAGATAAAAAGTCGAGTGAAAAAGATGGGCTTTTTTTTTTACCTCATGGCTTTCCCTCCTCCTCCTGCACGAGGTGTTATTTCTGCAGCTGCCCCTAGCAAAATATCCCATAGGTGTTTGCCCTCTGCCCAGGGATTAGGGTGCTGCGACTGGGCTAATGTCAGGTTAATGCTGATCTCACCCACGCTGGCAGCAGGTGGTGCAGTGGCAGCTTCACAGATAGGTGCCGAGGTAATCCTCACCCTCTGTCATCTTCTCAGATGTGTATTCAAATTATACAGCTGTTGTGGTGGTCATGTTTTTTACTTATTCAACGTATTGTTTTTATTTCAGTTTGTATGCTCAAGGACAAGAGCACGTAATGAAAGGAAGTATTTTCTGAAAGAGTTAAATTGAAAAAAAAGACATGTTCATGTTCTCTTTGTCTTTGATGTTTTACAGAATATAAAGAGCCTTTTTGTGTCCGTTCAGGTATATTTTGTTCACAAGAGGAGAAATAATAGTACCAAAGTTCCTGTATCAAGTGCAGACATTTGTCTCATAGCAGAGGAGTCCCGTGTCATAACATATTCAGAAAGGCTCATTTCATTGGCACTGGATCACTGGCACAGAAAGCAATCCTCAAATTATAAATCAAACATTTTTTTATTTAAGGAATGAATTGGATACAAACCTTGGTACTTCTGCGTTCTTTTGGAGTGTGTCAGCAACAGTTAATGGGGATGTGATGCTAAAATTTGTAAAAAAAAAAAAAAAAAAAGAAAATCAAATTTAAATAAACATAATGTGGTCATTTTTTTGTTGGACATCCCTACTGACACATTTATAATATTTGTTGCCTATCCAGTCGTATTGCTCCACATAGCTCCAGTTACAGTTTAAAAAAATCAACAACAAATTGCCGGCTGTTCCATGACATCACTAAACAGAAGTAGCAGTGACTCGTTTGGGTCATATTATGGCTTTTACCGTTTAGACTATTTAGAATGTTACATTAATAACCTATGTTAGCCGAACCATAGGGGATGAGACAACCTCTTTGCAGTTTGAATTACCTGTTGCCACCACCCTGTAGTAAAACCAAACACAAACTGCTCTACCCCCTCTACTTCTCTTACTTCTGTTGGACACCGTCTCATGATGGTAGACTTCCTTTTGTGGTTGTTCTTTTAAAAAAAAATTGATCCAAAGGTGATTTTGCCTCAGACAACATAACATTGTACAAAACATTGGGTTCTTGTTTACAGCCACAGATTATCAGTCCTGCTGTCTCCTGTGACCACTGCAGACCTCCGTCAGAAACCTTTCTTATGCTTGAACTATGAAGCTCTCATTAGTGGAAGCTCGGAGATTTGCAACCAATTCAGCTATTTTATAATATGATGATGACAGACATATACAGCGTTGCGCCGTAGTTTTGCTTTCAGAAGACCTTGTGACACAAACACATCACATGATCAAATTGTCTTGGCATCGCTGTGTGTATCCCGGCGCTCGTCGATACTCTCCGTTTGTAGTCAGTCTTTTCGCTGTCTAACTGAGGCTTGTTCAACTTCTTAGCGTATTGTAGTTGGATACATGTATCGCCTAAATGCTTCAAATTGAAATGTAAATGAAGCCCGCTGGGTTTGCTGTCATCACAATGCATGCGCCTATTCTTATTTCCGTGCCATTGTGTTCAGCTCACTGTGCATATGCAAAGCAGAAAATAAAGAAATCAGGCACGGGGTGGTAAATTGTTTCTTTTGTTGCCAAAACCTGTGCATTGCCTGAAGCATAAACTTGTCACAAAGCTGTTGCATGTGGACGCCTGGGGGGAATTAGACATCGATGTGACAGATAGCCGCCGTTCAAGTCAATAAGCAATTTTACGTTACGAGTGATCGAGGCAGGGGAGGAGGAAAAGGCTGCGTGTTTAGAGATGAGACTGTGTGTCGTGCGGCTTTGTGTGCGTAAGGTAAGAGAGACAGACATAATCTAGCAGGCACAGATAGACGGATAGAGAGGGAGAGTGCTGGAGTTCACTAACACATACACACACACAGCATGTCCTTCCTCTGTCCTGTTGTCTGCCGGCCTGTTAGACCCTAATCCTTTTTATCAGTCTGCGCTGTGTTTGTGAATCCATGTGTTTGTGTGTGCGCGACTGAGCGGCCGTGTGTGTTTGTGATGAAGATGTCAGAGGGAGCTGATTAGCCGCCTGTTACCTTCTCTCCCAGGAGATGGGGTCTTGCCATGGGCACAGAGTGACAGATGCAGACCCATATCATTACCGTGGGAGAGATCTGAGGGGGGAATTTCTTTTTCCAAAACATTTATTTTTTTTTAGATACTTGTTAAAATTATCATTTCTTTGTTTTGTATGTGTCTCTGTGTGATTATATCTTTCCTATATATATGGTTATTTATGTCTTTTCATGTAAAAATGGCCGCAGGGAGTGTTGCAAGATTCGCAAATATTCAAAAAAACATTGGGCAAGTGTGTAAAAGGAGACGTGCAAAATATCTATGTGAACTTGTGACCTTGACAGTGCTATAAAGCGAAGGTGGTTTATGCACCGGAGAGTCTCAAAGGTACTTAGACCGCTACAGAGAGCCCGAGGACAAAAGCAACAGTATGAGATCAGAATCAGTTTTCTTGGCTTTGGGATAGCTTCTGATATTGAGCTTGGAATTACTTTCATGTAATCCATTCATTCTTATAGCTGATTCCTGGAGGAAGCACATTCGGATGATTACTCTGGTAATCTCTTCAAAACGCTTCGGCCTATGGACCAGTCAGCGGTGCACACTAGTTTGGACATTTCACAGTGGTGTCGAGGAAAAAGATGACAGCACCTCCAGAAGGTTGATGTTTTTCAAATGATTTAACCAGCTCTTATGTGTGCTCTTCTTTAACTTCTTCTTCTGTATGTGCCCCCGCCCCCTCTCCCTATTGCAACAGAACTTTAAATAAAAAGATATTAAAGAGAGAGAAATGTGGGAGAAAGGAAGCTTCCCCATTGCTAGTGCATCCTTTGACATCGATCTGCGCTATTACTCCTTTTGACATGTGGTTCCATGCGACTAGATGGCCTACAGGCTGGACGACTAAGACAAGAAACAGGGGCAGCAGATACAAATGACCCCCTCAGGGCTCTCCATTCATCCTGTAGGAGAGAGGGGGAAAAAAGGAGGGGGCACAGAAAGGTTCAATCGGTTTACATTTTTGTATTGACACACCATGTGGAGGCACTGGAGGAAAGGTGGTCACAGAGCCTTGAATAAAGACACTCAAATATACTCTAGCATTATCACATGGCCCACTCGCAGATCCCCTCCATGTGAAAACATGAAATAATTGCTCAAAAAATGTCTTTCATCCTTTTGGCTTCAGCTACCATCTGGAAGAAAACAGCGAGGCATCAGGTTGGGCCCATTAGTGGAAGAAATTTAGCATCAGAAATTGATCATTTTTTTATTTTTATTTTTCCCTTTATTTAGGCTGTTTGCAGAGGCATGCTACAGGAGTGAGAGGTATTACTGATAAGGTTAACATACCTAAGGTCTTTCATCGAGAGCTGGAAGCCGAGCGAATGCCATTAGCTGCAGACGCAAAGTATAGCCAGCACTGAAAGCCTGAGTGCAGACGAACCTGTGCAACAGGCACAGACGGCAGCAATAAGAGTAGTGGGCTTTCAAGTGCCAGCGACGGCTGCGCTATCATTGTGTCACCTCTGTCCCTAAAAAAGGGGGAATGAATGGCCAATCTGCTTTTTCTGCACACCCACGAAGGGTCATTTGCAGAGAGGCAGTGCTTTCAAACAACATGTGACAGGGTCCCTTTTTCTGGTGGCCTTGCTGGAAGTGCAGAGGCTACCACATAGGTAAAATATTTATCCTTCAATTTAGAGTTTCCATTTTGTTTTCATTTCCATTGCACCAGCTTGTATAACTCTTTTAAAATGGCATTGTTTGGTATGTGCTTGTGTGCAAATATCTCAGGTATTCTTGCGTTGAAAACACTCCATGCAGCTCTACAGTCCAGCGAGGGAGGATGAGGAGACTGTGGGAGTGGGAGTGAGGAGAATTTATGTTTTGTTATTTGCGAACCTGAATGCAATGATTGGGCAAGGGCAGCCTGCAAATAAATGAACAACATTTTCCACGTTCATGCAGCGCACCCGGAGATGAAATTCCACTCACTAAGCTATAGTCACCCAAACTTATATTTCCATTTTTCCTTATTTCTGGTTCACAAAATCAACTGTAAGGAACACTTGAACCCTAAAGCAGCCAATTCAGCCCCCCAATCCATATCTGACCTCCAAATGATAATATAAAAAAAGCACACATTAGGTTACCTCAGCGCTTGCTGACAGCGGGTAATTACAGCCGATCAAAGTTGATTATGGTGAGACAAAAGCGTTCATTGTACTGAGTCATCAGCCCACTCAGGAGGCTTTATGATGACCGTTAGCTGATGTGTCAATTAAGCATTCATTAGATCCCTTTTGCGGCCGCCCTCTGTCTATATGTGAGGAACCTGATGGTAATTTTCTCTCACTCTTAGCCTATTAGATGAAGCATGTGTACTTGCCTTCAGGTTGACCTTTATGTGTGCATCGTGCAATTCTCAGCCTCATCTGGTGCTTATTTGTGTTTGCACAGTAGTGTGTGACAATGACTGGATGTCTTTGGTGGTGAACTACTGTGTAGACCCCTATGTATGGGTCAAAATGTCTTAAATATACATGAGGATGAAGGTAAAAGAGGATTTTTGAGGCTCGCAAGGATGAGCGATTCAGAAAAAGACGGGGGTGTTTTTAATCCGTTGTGTCGCCACTTAAATCCCAGTCACTTAATTTAACCTCCTTTTGTTTAATTAACCTCAGATTTCAGAGCTAATTAGGTTCAGGTATTAAAGACAGATTATTTTTTTTCTCACTCTAGCTGCTGGCGGAAGTGTGGATGTGGTCTCGCATTTCCTCAGATGAGATCTGATTTGGCGTCAGATTGAGCCTGTAGGGAAGATGTGGAATCCAGTGACAAGGAGTGAGTGTGCGTGTGCGTGCGTGTGCGTGCGTGTGTGCGTGTGTGTGTGTGTGCGTGTGTGTGAAAGAGAGCGAGGGTGTGAATAGTTCAAGTCTTGTGACAATCCCATCGTGATGAATTGCCATGTTTTTTGTGCATTCAGTAACATTTATTATACCTTGAGATCCGCTCCACAATGAACATCATCACACTGCAGAACAATGGTGAGCCAAACAGAAAATAAATTATTTTTCCATGTGCAGAAAAAGTAGAAAGGATCAAGGCTTTCTATTCTGTTTTGTTTCGGCTCTTTTCTTTCTGACGTTTGTTCCTGCAGATTCTTGAAAAGGCTGTTTCTAATTGAATTTGACAATGTTTTTCCTTTAATGTGACCACACAACCCCGCAGACACACAAACTCTGTTCATCAGGTTTCTCCAAATACATACATGCATACCGTGCTGTGAGTCGAGGACCTCAAGTGCCTTTTTACTGGAACATAAAAATTGAAATGCACATCGGAACTGTTGTTGACCCCTGTTTTTAATAAGACCCTATAGCAGGACAACAGCACCGCACTGAGGGGTGACTGGCACCAGTATGTACTGCTCAGTGACAGAACAGCCACGAGGAGCATCCCCTACTCACCCAAAGCTGTCACGCTGTGCCTCATTAGCCTGATGAGAGATCCATGGCAAGCGCCCCCCCCCCACGCTAACCTCCTGTGGCCCACAAATCAATGTGCTCACAGCAGGGTGTGGGAGGGAGGGGCGACAAGAGCATCCGTCCTATCTCTTGGTCCACAATACTGGCGGTTAATTATTGAGGCAGTGATTGCAAATGGCCAGGCCACTTGTGCGAGCGGAGCGTAAACAAAAGCAAATTGGAGACAGGTATTACACAGCTTCCATATTAGGCCTCCCGGAGGGCCTTATGTGATTACAACAATCACCGCACCTGTCTCTGAGTAAGATAAGTGAGGCACATGAAGTGGTTTTAAAGCACAGGCCTGTGCATCTATCCCTCCATCCATCTATCCATCCGAGCTCCTGCTTGATCCTCTACTGCCACTTACCCATATTTGAAATTACAAAAGCCTCTCTTCTGGGCGGCTTATCACCCATGCCATGACAAAGTTCAAATGTGAATCCATCCACGCAGCTCCTATAGCCATTGAAATCCTCTCTGAAAAGTGCTGGTGCCCACAGCAACTACTGTCAATTTAGTACCTGGTGTCCAACACTCTCGCGGACACGAGAGCTAAATCCATTTTATAACATGCCTTTTTAAGAGGGCTGACTGATTTTTTAATTTTTTTTAATTTTGAGCTTCAGTGTATGTTTAGTTAGCACAACAGTCTGTAAACGTGTCCTTGTATAGGCTCCTTTGTCTATGTGGCTGCACCATTTATCAAATGTGGTCGCTATTGATTTTTCTTTTACTTTTGTGAACACAGCTAAGAGTTATAGGGGGGGACATGAAGAATAACAATCAAGTCCAGTCACAGAAAAGAGCTACAGAGAGGTATGAGGTAAATACTTTGCACCTATCAGGACTACATATAAATGTACTTATCCACCAAAGTGAGCAACAGTGTTGCACTTTTAAACCGCATTAATCTATGCCCAGATGTTTCAAAAGAAGTTGAAGGCACTTTCACATAATTTCTAAATCTCGAAAAAGGGCCAACATCATACGTCTGTGTATATCAATACTCAGAGAAAATGCCAAAGTCTGTAAATCATTTAGTATGGAGCTTGGCGCAGGTTACTTTTTCTTGAAGGGGACTCTTTTGATTTCTCCGACTTTGCCTCGACTCATCACAGCGGTACGTGGCATTTCCCACATGTGCATAAGGGCTTTGAAAATTCCCTCAAACCCGCACGAAGAAGAGAGATCGATGCATAGTTTTGATCGAAGGTGTTTGTATTTTCATGTAGCTTACTTTCATGCCCCGTACCGTAAATAGCAGCCACACACATCTCCCTGCCTCATCTCCGTTACAGCCTGAACCCTTGAATAAAAAAAATCATTGGAATTGTCGAAGCTTTGCGGTGATCTTGGCAGCTGAGGAATATTTAGCAGGAGGTGATTCTCACTGTAGGATGCTGCTGCGGTATTGGTGTTTCTTAGCCTGCCGTTCTGAGTCAATTCCACCAAACAGGCACGCACACTCACACGCACCTCACAAACTCAACACGGCACAACAACAACAACAGCAACACAATGGAGGGACTCTCATCCAGGGCTTGAGTATAATTAACTGGAGAGGCTGGAGTTTAGGGATTACTCCAGGAGGGGCGGTGAATTAAAGCTCAGCTAATGAGTTGAAGTTTCTTAATTTGTTCTCCCCCGTAATTCCAGAATGGATTAGCAGTAGCTTTAGTCGCCTCTTCCCACCGATTAGCATGGCTCGCTCGGTTTAGCATTTAACTGCGGTGAGGAGGGAGGAGAGGGGAGCTGTAGGGATGGTTACACAGCTTATGAGTCAACGTGTTCAGTGGTAAATGTTTAAGCAGATAAAGGCATTCACCTACTCGGGAGTCAGAGACAATGAAAGAGGGTCTATTGTCCTGATTAAATCAGTGTGACAAGGGGAGAGGAACTTCTGAATGTTACACCTCATGTGGCTAATGTGTTACATTGTCCACACAATCTAGGTAATTATTGTACTCAGATTGAACTCAGAAATAACTTTGTGTTAGACTTTGTGTTGACTTATTGCATAAAGACTTAAAATTGTCTCATTTTTCCTGGGGTTAGTCAGAAGATCCTCACTATTTCTGCTGTATCTATACAGTATCTCTATTTTTCTCTCCCTCAGCCTCCCATTTCTCCCTCCCTCCCTGTCCGTCTCCTCTGCAGCACCAGGATAGTGGACTTAAGACTGTCAATTAGGGTTAAAAGGCTCCGAGGGTGGTGAAGAGCAGCTGAGCATGACGGCTGGACCTGGCACAGCACCTGATGCCTAATAATGAAAATTGACAGGGCTTGTTTTCAATTCTCCTGCTACCCTGAGCCATATTGCTCGGGAGCAGGATACAGCCGGAGGGTGGAAAACCACACCTTCAGGCAGGTTTCTCTATTAGCCTTATGCTGCCTCATGTGCATGCTGGAGTGCATGTGTGTCAATAATATATATATATATAAAAAATACCTTAAGTGCCAATCAAACCTGGCCAATGAAAAAGAAAAAAAAACCCACTCTGTCTTGGATATAAGCAGCACTCGCGCAGCGTTATATTATTTCTCTCACTAAAAGCAAATCAAGTTTGAGAATAGAATCTCATGTGAACTTACAGCAAGAAAATCAACAGCCTGTATATGCCACTCCTATTCAAATAATCCAAAAACATCTAATCAAAGCTTTAAATACTTAACAGTGTTGTCCTTGACAGCCAATGAATTCAGCCTGCACAGTGCATTTGATGGGTGCAACATGCTTGCCAGTTTTGCGTGGGTCTGGGAGACTAACACCAAACAGCATGAGGGTGATACTGCTGCAAACCTGCAATGAGCATGTATTCCTCCTTATAGGTCTCATGGCTCATCTCAATCTTCCTTTGGCCTCCCATAAACTCTGTTTACCTCCACAGTCAATATGAGCCCACTTATAATCCTAATGTTCGTAACATACTTTGAGATTCTATGATATGGGTAAAGAGATGCACTGGAACATTTAATTTTTGACCTTTTTTTGTTTGTTTTTTTCAAATGTGGATGCATCCAAGGATTCGTTTGCTGTGAGAAAACAATCTGAAAACAGCGTGACAATAGGCAGTGACAAAGTAACTTATATTGGACAATAATGTGCTTGAAAGATAAAGATATTGCCCGATCATGTGATCACATTTGTTCAGCTTTTTGATGCACCATCTGGGAACAAAAATGTGACTCAATGGCAACATTCAGTAGCCTTACGAGGCGCTGGCAGCATTTTGGCTCCCACACTGTCAAAACATCCAATAAAGTAGGTGAGAAGGTCCTGTAGCCAATTAGGGAGCAGTAAAAGACTGGGGCTCAGGAGAGGTTTGATAGTGAAACAGCTTCACTGCAACATCCGCAGAGTATTTTTAGCCTCTGCCCCACAGCAGAGGCTTGTGAAAGGTGTGTGAATATGCCCTTACCGAGGAAATGTTACACCCGCACCACAACATCGAGTGTTAAATTCAGTCCTAGCTTAAGGTATAAAGTCAAAACCACTCTCGGTCTACAGCTGAACATGTGCACTCTCATTAGGATCTCTTGTACGTGTACTACGGAAAAAAGAAAAAAAGAAAGGAAATGTACAGATTCTAAAGCCTACGGCTGACAAATTAGTGGGTAGATGCACTGCTGTAAGCATGCACAAGCTGTCTGACTGATTAGAGTGACATAGGTATGTCATTGGTGGACAGCTTTCATCAGGAAGCTCAATTGCCATGGCGACAGCCACATGACTAAGGATGGGAGCTGTGGGCGGGCTTGTGACACACTGTGTCAAATTTGCAGGCACTCATATTGCTTATGCACGCACTTATGCTGGATTGGCTTTTGTTTAAGATAGCTTGCTGTTGTTTCACCACAGATGGATACTTTGTCTGTGCGAGTGGTCTTTCAGCAAAACTGTGAGGGTCCTTTGGGTGTCAGTGCTTCATTAATTGGCAGTTTCTTAATTGAGGAGGTTTATCTTGTGCAGAGTACCAAATGTTTGTCAGACTTTGTGTGTGTGTGTTATGGCTTTATGTATCACAGATAGAGGGAGTCATAATCAGTGTAATCTGCTGTGTATGTCTAGGTGTGCTTGGGGGGTTGGTAGAAAAGAAAAACATCTATTTGTAAGTGAGAATGAAATGGAGACCTCTGTCCATAGTATTAAATGGAGGGACCCGTTCTTTAGCCAGAGGGCCGAGCACTGCTGACCTCTGCTGTGACTACAGTAATGTTGACAGCAGCTGCACTGCACACATGCTCCCCCAGGCCTGATGCGACCACTATCCTTCAGAGAGGAGACCGGACTATAGGGAGACTTATAGAGTTCAGCCAGGGCACTGAAACAACACAACAGAGTGGTGCATCAGTCACTATCAAAGACCCAAACTGGCAGAGCTTGCCTTCTACAGGCACAGACGACACTTTTTCATCTCAGCTGGTTAACCAACCTCTGTCGAAAAAGATATGAAACCCGAGCAAGCGCAGGAAAAAAGAGAAGAGTGTGTAAAACCATCAATGTCGAAGTTAGCTGAGGTGGAATTTGCTCTGCCTTCATGTTTGTTCTGGATTTGGGGTCAGACTTTTGATGGATAGGGAAACAGCATGTGCTCATTTTACATTCAGCACTGATTTATTTATTATTTTCTGCCAAAGTGGCATAATTAAATGGCCAAAGACTTGTTGTAGTACTTGAGGTTTGGTTTCAACTGAACACATTAGGATTTATATTGTTTATTTGGGCATCTTTAAGACTAATTAGTAAGGAGGAGCCAAATGTGCAAACATATAAACAAACACTTCCAAAGTGTGATTTTTCTCACGTGTCCACTGGACTTTAAGTATTTGCACAGGATTAATTTCTATATGGTAATTAAGCCTTGGGTAATCATAAGTAGTCCAGAGCAAAAGGTTTCCCGCTACTCATTTTATGTACATGTGCTTATGATGTAATGAATCTGGCACTTAATTTTATGCTCATCAAAGCTCCAGTTTCCCAAGGTTACTCACAAAGTCATGTCTTTGTACTTTTTTTTGGCATTAAACTGAGTTGAAGTTGCTATCAGGGGGTATCCGGGGTAATTGCCATTGTTCACTACAGTAAAATTGACCACAGGTGAGCCGATAATAGGGACAAAAGGTTCATCATGTTTCCAAGTCATCTCTTTTATGGAGTGGGTGGGATATCTCATGACTCATTTGACCGTGAGTCTCTGTGGGAATCATCCCATTCCATAATTCATCAAACACACTGAATTTTTCAAGAGAGATCTGTCATCAGCTTAGATTTTTATCGACAATAGGCTGCCTCGTACTTCCCTGATTAGTTTCCAGACAGCCTGAGCAGCACAAGAGAAATGAACATGAGAAGCTGCGTTAGGATACCTGTCAAATCTGTCAGTTCCCAAAACCTCACGTGCATGGCCCCCTTTAATGATGAATTAATGATTAATTTGGATTTTCAGGGGAAGAAAAAAAACTTTCAGTGAATGGTGGAAGAATAATGAGATTGTCTTTGATCATTTTATGTTAACTCATGTCAGTAAGTTGTGGTTAAGTCCTCTGAATTCAGCTATCAAGATTCAGCTGCGAGCCCATCAAACCAAAGTCTCCCTCGAAATCTTCCACATCAAAAAACTCACCAGTGAATCCCTGATATCCTGGAAGATTTGAGTTACTGCTCTCCTGCTCTGCAGCAGTCTGCCAGGCCGGCTCAGACATCCGATCCTCACTGTGGACAAAGCATTATTATGTCCATGATTGGACTCCCTGTGTGGGAATACCCAGTGCTCTCCTCTCTGTGTGAGCCTAATGCCGTGTGGCAGGTCCGGCACTCCACTGCCTAAACACATCTGTCATGTTTTGTCATAGTGACACAGCAACCAGCTGACTCCCACCTCTGTGACAGGGTACACTATATCACACTGCAGATGCATCTGTGTGCATAAAAACCCTCAAAAGAGGGAGATAGAAAGAGGTGAGGGTAACACTGAGCCATACTCGCATAGACAGAACAGGATGCAGAAGTGACAGAGAGCAAACTGAGGGACTATAGGAGAGAGGCTGAGAGGAATAGAAATGACTAAAAACACACTTGCATACACCACCACATTGCATGCATCGTTTACATTTCAAAAGCTGCACATGTGCGCTCAGCCTTAAGAGTTCAAATGGGGCCTCCTGCTGGCCCGGTGGTCTGATCCATACCACCTAATGTATGCGGGGAGTGTGTTGTCTGCCTGTACTGTGTTCAAATCTGGCTTGTGCCCTATCTCACATTCGCGAGACTAAACACCTCAGTGATATCTGAGAATCTGTAAGACATACGGAAAACAGAAAAATAACTTGCAGGTACTTCACAAGCCTTCACCCCACTGAAACTGGTGCACTGAACACCCTGTGCAAGATTCTTTGATTCACTTTTCTCTCAAGTTGCTCATCCAGTATTGATGACTGCAGGAATTGATTAGATAAAACCTAGACAAGTAAAACAAATCGGTGAGATGTCTGTTGGCTAGCGCAGCACAGTATGTTCATCTGTTTACCCTTTAGCATCCAAAGGCAAAACAAATGATGCTTTTGCTGTTGCCTGTTGTCAGAACAATATCTGAAATGAAAATGCACAATCAATAAATGTGAAAAAGAACACCTTAGCTTTTCTGAGATTAGAAAAAATCAAAATCAGATGCTATATTTCTTTCTCAGTTTTTCCCTGAAACACACACAGAGTGTAAGTTGGAAAGCTGTAGTGTAAAGACTTAGCGTGGTAAAGCTTATTTAAGAGGAGCCATCCAGATATGGAAGACTACTTCTTTGTGGTTCCCTGCAGGGTGTTCAGCTGGATTATGATGGGCAGTACCCCCACGGATTATCTTGGCACGGCTACAGTTAGCATTGTATCTCTCTGGAGGCGAAAAAATGTTATTAGTGGCTCTTGACATGAGCAACACACACATCTCTTAAGAATGTGCGCGCCCACATGCTCCTTTAGCAATGCTAATTATTCCATCACAGTGTGGTAAACAGAAATGTTAAGATGTCTGAGAGGACAGCGCATACTGTGTGTACCAAGTGCAGGGGTCACACTGGTGGGCTGAAATCTGAATGAGGTCTCAAATTATCATGTTTCTGCCTGACATGATGTCATTTTTGGAATGTTGCCTGTATCATTTGTACAACGTACCCCATGAAGCATTTTGGAGTTGTGATTGTGTCGTTACGGTGACGGTTTCAGTATGATTTGAAGGATTTACTCATTCAAATTTTTATTTCACTTGCTTTATTTTGAATTTTGTGACCTGCTGATTTGAGTACACATCAACGATTTGGAACCATACCTCCGGTCTGAATTGTGATATCAAACAATATCGGTAAACAAATATAATGTCTTCATTTGTAAAAAATACAAAGAACAGGAATACATAGCAAACATCCCGCAAGAGATATTTCTGCATTTTGGAGAGACTGAACTATTGTTTGTGCAGTATGTCACTCGGCAACACATTTACATCCCACAGCTACTGTGGCCCCCGCGTCTTGATAGTGGACTTAAAATAACCCATTTCAAGACGGGAAGAGTAGTTCAGTGGCAGTGTTCAAACTGCAGGAAACAATGTGCCTGAAGCGAATGAAAATCTGCTCGCAAAGGCTCTTCTGATTATTGCCACTTGCATGAGGTCGTTTACTTATTGCACAGTAGCTTGTGGACTGTCTGTTTTCATGCGAGCATCAACCACAGGGTTTCTGAGAAAAGCACATTGGCACATAATTCTCCACTGTCCGTGCTAAGCACTTACAGGCCAGAGACAACAAGCTAAGTTGAAACACTTGTTCCCAGTGGCCAGGCAGCATGAATGACAGGGAAGAAGGAATGAAAGCCACTGTCACTCAAGATTTTCTTGCCTGTCATTGAAAATGTGGTGCCTGTCATCACATGGAGCAGACGACGGGGCACAGGTGGAGCTAAAAGTGGGAGCAGCTAAGGGGGGACTTAACTGTGACAGGAGGAACAGAGCAATTACAGTAGCTGCCAAGGGTTTTGAGCTGACTAGAGGTGAGGATAATTAAGAAGGCAACATATATCTGTTCCTTTAAATCTTTTCAATTTCAATCCCTGCATGCTAGCCACTAATACTGTCCCTGGCTCTGCATCTCAGGTAACAATGGTTCAATTATGCTCACCCATTACAAAACTTTGACTCAGTGTTCACTCAGGTGCTTTTTACTGCCCATCTAAAGTGCTCAAAAATTACCTGACGTATCACCATGCTAAAATCATATTGACTGTTCTTAGCCAAGAACTCAGCCAATGAAAGAGTATCCTAGCTTAGTTTTGTCTCGATGAAGGGTTGCCTCCAAAAAATAAGTCATTGCAGTCAGTTGAAGTGTTATTCCTTAGGTAGGCCATTTATATGCCCTTTGTGCTGTACATGTAAAATATGAAATGATGGACAGGTCCTTCCCACGTTGCTCTTCGTTTAGTTAAAAGAAGCATGGGGTCATGTTTAGAGCAATGGCATCTCCCAGCGTACAGGCTCTCTAAACAGCAGGACACACACATGGCTCCTGTCCAAGAACACAAGATGGTCGAGGCAGATGGCCAATTACATCCCATAATGCCTAATTGTAAATGATGAGGCAGGTGTCAAATTAGGCCTACCTACAAATGAAGGGGAATTCATAACACAGCACCCGAGCGTAATATATTCTGTAATGTGTAAGAGAAACTTCAGATCGGTTGGTCTAGTACTGGATGAAACACTCGAACGATGGAGAGCACTGCTCAGCCTGTGAAAACAGCTGCATAATGTCTTTTGTGGCTCTAAGGTCGAAGGAAAAAGCTCTGAAGATGTCATCAAGGTCTTATTTAGTTTAGGCTGTGAAAGATTGCAGTAGGTAAGATCTAATTAAAAACTCTATTGAGTTGCATTATGGGATATGTAAGAAAAGAAAGCGCCTTTCTGAGAAGTTCAGATACTGGTAAATCAAAGCACTTGCAGCAGCCACTCCACTTAAATGCTTTTTTTTTTCTCTCGGAGAAAACGTGAAAATGTGGCTATGGATGTAGAATACTGTCATTGTGCCAAATACTGTAATTGAACAGATAAAAGCTATCCATTCTAACAAATAGAACAATATGGCTCTTCAGCAAATGTGTTTGGACATCGATGAGTCACTCAAGGTCATTGCTACAAGGCCTCAAAGGGGTACTTTGATTGTCTCAGTCAGTAAACCAGGTCTGCACTGCTTTCTCCCTCACAGGTCACTGTGTCCCCACTCTCCTTCTCGTCCTCCCAAACCTGATTATTGCCTCTCCATCCACACACAGTCGCTTCTGTTAATTAGAACAAACCTTTTAGTCACTGAACATACATCTTCTCTTCTCAGACCGGCCACGACCGGAGCAGCCTTGCCACAGACCATCATTAATTTGAAGTGTCTACCCCTTTCTGTCTTTTCCCAACCCCTGCCACCTCTCTGTGGTGGCAGCAGAGATCCTGTCCAGAAGCACTGAGCTGCTAAATGGCCACAGCCAACCGTCCGGAACGACCCGGCACTGAATATTAAAAATCCATCAGGCTGCAAATCAACAAGCCAGTACATGGCAAACACTATTATTTTCATATGGTGTTACTGTCACCCTTGGCCCCCCATTAATTCTGCAGTCTTATAAATAAAGTGAATCAGCGCCGTTATTGTGTCTGAGAAGCAACAACCTATTCGGGACTTCTGACCTGCTGGTTCAACACTGCCATGTGACGACAGAGAGAGAGACAGAGAGAGAGAGAGAGAGAGAACAAATCAACCAACTTCAGAAGGACACCCACAGCTACAGGAATTCTAAGAGCCTTGGACAAAGAAAAGATGTTGATTGCTTGCACTCCAAGCCAAAGGTTGTCCCTATAAAAGCTTGCCCTTTCCTGAGCAGCCTGGCCCCTCACTCTTATGAGCGTGCTCATATGCTTTTAACGATGCTCTCCAGCATCTCTGCACTCAGCCTTTCGCCCCAGGAAGACGCTATTCCATTACCCCACCCCCCCTCAGAGGAAAACACAAACACATTTGATTTGCTGTATACAGCGTGTAGAGATCTGTTAGGGGTTCCTCGTTTAGCCAGGCCTGCTGCCAGGTGAGGTCATAACAGGTGGAGCCCTGGGAATTTAGGTCTTACAGTGCAAGTACGCAGAGGGCGGTGAAAGATAGAAAACCGAAATAAAACCAAAACTCTGGCTGGTTGATGACCTCAGTGTCAGTGTGACAGTAGAAAGAGACAAATAGAGGGACGGGGAAAGAATGAAAGAGATCCTCTCTGTGTGTCTGCCGACCAAGGGGGAGAGGGGGGAGTGCGAGCCAAGCTTCTCTCCAAAAAAAGGTTGTTTTGCAGCAGGGGAAAGATGTGGGGAACAGTCTTGTTTATTTTAATGAGCTAATTTGATGAATGTTTTCATATAAAACTAATCCCTATTAGTCAGTTTTATCATTTCCACCATGTCACCATGATAGCTTTAAAAATTATTCACCTGTTCTCCTTCACACAACCTTTCCAGCTGCTGCCGTCATCCTTGTTAACCTCTGAGTTGGTGATAATTTGTGGAGCTCCAGTATTTCTCGTTACTGTTTGGTTAATATGGGCTTCACTAAGTTGCCAGCATATTTTCAATGCCATGCACAACAAAGAAACAGTAAAGCCCTAGGCAGCCAGCTTTGGGCAAAGGACTATGTCCCCCTGACCCACTCCACATGGCCAGCTGAGTGTCCCACATTGCATGCCCACTCCACAGCATACGGAAGAAAAGTGCTGCCAACAGTGCAAATGATGGTTTATATCCATCTGAGCACAGGGTGGCACCTGGGGCATGAGTCTCCTCAAACTGAACTCTACAATCAGGCCACGGGGGCGCTGAAGAGAAACTGCTGCAATATACTGTGAGCTTTCTCCTCCCCCCAGCCAACTTAATAAGTATTTAATCTCTCCCAATCTCCACAACTATTTGAACAGACATCTATAAAAAAAGATAATAATAAAAAAAAAGTGGAATGATCACCCTGAATCGTGGTGTTATTGTTGATATAAACTTCTGTGCCTCATAAAGGGACTGGATTGGATTTTGAAATTATTACTGCACATGTTTTTTTGACACAGCGTCCTTTTTCTTTTCTTATGCAAATAAATGAAGAGCGACCGCTGTCTCTGATGCTCCGTGTCTCCCTGCCACAGGGCAGACATTAGTGTCACTTTCTCTTCAACAGAGACATGTCATAAAAGACACATCAATAACCAACGACGTCTCGATGTTCTCCATTATTATTATTCTTTAATGCCGACGGAGCCATGATTTAATGCCTCGCACATTTTTCTCCTGCCTGCCGTTGCTTATCGGTGGAGTTTCATTAGCATACAAAGCCCTGTTTTAGTAGTGTGGGGGAGTTGTGGGAGATAGCAGCCAGCCGGTTAGCTCATCTTACTAACCCCCTTTGTGTGCATTTCTGGCTGCCAGGGCTAAAGATGACGGTTTTGTGGCACATTTGGGAGGCTCTGTCACATTAATCCTTCCCACACACTGCTCTGAACCCAGCAGTGCACAATCCTGCTGCAGAGTTGCTCAGATGGCCCTAGGTACCACAGGCAAGGGGGTCGAAGACAAACAGCATCTGGCAAAGGAAAAAAGAAGTTGGGCAAAGGTAAAAAGTCATTCAGGCATGTGTCCTTACTCAGCAGAGTTTCTGTGTATGTGTGTGTGAGATGCAGCTAAAATATAAACTCTGCTTAGATGGGCAGTTTTATTTTGGGGAAATCATTCCACGCCTTTCATAACAGGACACATAAGACATCTCCTCCTATTCCATCTGGGAGGTGGTGCTGCCTTTTTTTTGTATGCCATGCCTGTCATGCATTTGCAGTGTCATGCAGTGTGAACTTGCTGCCAGGCTTAGGCTGAAAATGCATCTCTGTGCAGAGAGCTGCTGCCTTCAGCAGCATAGTTGTTGTCTGCCCTCATCCCATCCAAGTATCTCCAGCATCTTCAAGCCCTTCCAGCTTTCTCTCTTACCGGAATGGGAAGCATGTGAGGTGTCAGAGGGAGACAAGCGCTCCAGTCAACAAGCGATTCGTTTTCCCTCGGCTTTGCCTCCCGAACTGTGATGAGCTCCTTTACTCTCACAGAAACAAGACATATACATAAATTATGGAGGGCCAAAAAAAATCGGTCTGACTTTCTCTAATTCAGACTGGAGGCCCTCCAAAGGGCAGGGGGAAATTAAATTCATCATGAAAAAGTCTGACTTTTTACCCCTGTTTACTGGATCAGCCCTCATGCCACTTGGTCAGCACAGCACCACTCTCTCAATGATTCTGGTTAACATAACTGTGAGTAACACTTTTCCATGGCAGACAGCTGGCACCTGTGACCTGTGAATTGGTGCCACTACCCATACAGTCCCTGTTGTGACACTACCATAAACCTCAAATGTCAGTGCACAGGGCGCTGTGATGTCAACAGGAGGCGTGTGTGTTATGTGTGTAAAGATGGGCATTGTACATGTTTGAGGGTGCAGTGGGAATAAAAAGGCACTCATTATAATGTGTTACCTAGCTCAGAGGAAGAAGTTATATGAGGTGTATAATGACATTTAGCGCTAGCACAGAACACTGGGAGTATATCTAATTACCAGGCAAATCATCAAGGAGGCTGTTGGCTGCTTCAAAAGGCAGCGGCAAACACAGAAAAAGACAGAGGTCACAAAGAAGCCAGAATATTCAGTTGCGTGCAATATCGGCCTACATCAACACTGAATGTTTATGTCACTACTGTACATTCCTGCACTCCCCACACCCAAACACAAAAGGTTCCCCGTGGCTAATGCAGCTGTTTGCTTTAATAAACACATCCCTGGAGGGTATAGTGCTCCAAGATGAAGTCTAACGCTTCCATCTCCCTTGGTAACAACATCCGATCCTTCACACTTGGACATGGAGTAAATCCAGGGCGCTGCGTGCTCATTTTGATTTTATCATACGGAAATTTCCTTCAATGCTGTAAAGTTAGCTGGCTTAGGGCGCGAGGTTAGTGTGCAGAAGCAGTTGCTGCATTAAGTGTGTGCGTGTGTCCTTGATCTTTGCAGGAAATCTGACAGGCTAGTGTGCCTGCGGATTAGAGGGCCCTCTGTTTGGGTGGCTGCATAATTAGGACAACTCTGTTGACAGTGCTGCAAAGTGGCCTGTTTTTTCCTTCTATGTTCCGTGCATCCGCTTCATAGGCCTCTCCACATGAAGCCCAGCCTTGAAACAAAACCTAAATGAAATTCAGCTCTAAGTATGGCGAAGAAAAGCGAGACTTTTGTAAATTAACCTAATGAGCAATGGTGTTATGTTAGGTGGCATAGAGACTGTGTGGTTAAAGAGTCTATAGAATAGTCCTGGCTCAATGTTGTTTCTCGTGTGTGTGCAAGCTTTCTTTCAGTCCACATCCTACCAACTGGGAACTTTAAATACTGCATTTATTTGTTTCAACCATACTGACAAGCCATCAAGACTTATTCAACCAACCTTCCACCAAATACTTTCTGGGATGGATTTCAGCTCCCTGTGACCTTCAGTGGGAATAAACAGGTAGAAAAGAGGTGCTTGGATGGATCCATGGATTCATGGCCACAGGATTAAAAGGTCACCTCTGTAGATAGACTGAAGAAGAAATGTAGGGAGTTGAATAAAAGATAAATAGAGATTTTTGTGTCTTCTCTCTTTTAGTTTGCTCTTTTAAGCCATAAACATCACACTGCAAAGAGCCAAACATTTTTATTTCACATGTCTGTGTTTCCTTTTTGCCTTTATGTTATTGGTTTCTGTAGTTTTCATTGATCCTTCAAAACTACCCTATTTTTTGTCTCCTATTGAGGCCTTCAAAAGAGAGAAGAGACTGTGAAAATTCCACAGGGAACAGTTGTCATACTTACTGTAAACTACAACAACATGTCTAATTGCGCCGCGCAGCTCAGTGCCGTCCTCTTGCCAAATCCAGTCAGGAACTGCTCAATTGAACTGTGAGTGGCGACCCGTGTGGGTGGCTGTAAGATGACGGATCCTGGCTGCGCTGGAATGCTCCGTGGCGAGGTCTGTCGGCCTGTTGTGCTCCAGGTAATAGCTGACATTTCTTCATTTGTGCACCTAATTGTTGATTTACACAGCCTCTAATGGCATGTGAAGTCAGATCCAGACTCTGTAATGGCCAAGGGAATGTAGCCAGAAATGTCCAAACAGGTTCACTCTCCCTCTCTGTCTCTCCTCCCCTCTCTCTCCCTCTCTGCCTCTTCCACTTACCTGTAGCGGCCTGACGTCTTCTCTGCATCCTTTATTTATGCACTCTTTCATCACTGTGGCATTCTTCCGGCAAAATGCCAAGGCAAATTGTCTCTTAACATCAGAGATGAGTTTATCTCACTCACTCACTCACTCACTCACTCACTCACTCACTCATTTCCCTTTTTTTTTGCCATCTTCACACCTTCCCTTATGGGATGGCTTGTGCAGTCCCTGCATGCAGAGTCTAACAAACGGTTCAGAGATCAGTTGACTGGAAAGAATGGAAAGCGCGCCAGCGGAGAGCGAGTCAATGGCTCGGCTTAAACTGACACTAAGCAGAACAACATTGTACAGCTTTTTTCCCCTTGCATTTAGTGAGGATTATGAATTTCTGAAATAGGACACAATAAGTTTTGTTTATGATTAGGGAAGCAGCGCAATACCAAATGAATTTTTTCCGTATGAAATGCGTCCCAATCAGTAACACAATACAGTTATGACATTATTGCCGGGTACCATCTTCCTCTTTTTTTATGTGGTTATGAGGTGGAGACAAAGAGATGAAGGGAGAGATCAACCATTTATTGCAGCATAAGGCCCAAGTCATTTCCTGGAAATGAACATGCACTGTGGTGTGATATATGGGATCCCCTCTTCCATGTAATGGCAATCTAAGTGTCCTTTATGATTTCATTCAAAATCCCTCGTCCTTGTGTGGTGCAACTAAACACATTAAGGCAAAATGACGGATGGTCCCTGTGAGTGTAAGGAAAACGGATGAAGGATACAATATTCCCCACCCGCAGGGGTGGGGGATGGGAGGGTTCTTATTAATTATAGTGAAAGGAATTTGCCCCGCTGCATATTGTTCAAGTCCATTGGATGAGCATTGCCTTGTTTGCATGCATGTGCATGTATGCATGTGTGTGAGGGCTCAAGTGTCCCACTGTGGCATGCCAGTGTTGCATTAAACGAGGCTGACTTTAATGGTTGCCTTAATGAAATGCCCGGGCCCTAATTAAGGCCTCTCCACAATGGTGGGGACAAGCTAGATTCAGGCACTTTCTCACGCCGAGTTCCCTGAAGGCCTGTTCCATCTCTTCCTCGAGGACATGTTCTAAAAGCTTCCTCTAATGGCTAAATTGTGTCTGGCATGTATGTTTGTCTGTGCCAACATATGCTCCAGCAACGGAGCTTTGATAACACAAAATCCACTGTCAGCTTCTTTCTTCTGGCAGCGCATGAGCAGTGACTTTTTTTTTTTTTTATTATTTATTTTCTCTCATCAGGAAGCTTTCTTGATGGAGAATATCATTGATATTCTCCTTCTGTCTGTGACTCATGTGTTCAACCTTTAGCTAAGGGAATGGCTTTTCTAAACATAACATCATGAATATTGGAAGCATGTCGAGTAAGCTGACCTTCTGAGTGTTCTTTAGCAATGTGACACAGTGTGGCGATGACATCCAGACAAAGTGACTCTTTGAGATATCGAAGGTTTTGGACATGCGCACAACCAGCGGTGATTGATGGTCCCACAGTCGCAGCTAAGTCTCGTTTTCATCTCCCTTACAGACACACAGGACAACAGTCATTCTCAATCTTTCGCATGCACAGACTACACCTACAGTAGGATAGCACAATGAATTGCAAGAACACCTTAATGAATGTTTTGCTATTGTACGGGCAAATCTTCAGTAAATATAAAATAGTGTGATAAACAGACTCTGTTTGTTTTTTTCTGTTTTAATTGGCAGCTATGACCTTCAGCTGCGTTGAAGTGCAAAGCAAATATTTGATAAAATCGGTCCACATATCGCCACGGCACTGTTCCTTCTCGTCTCCCCTCTATTTCATTTGGCTCGCTTTAATCATGTTTCTCTGCTAGCTGTCACGAGTAAATAATGAGTAGACTCGAGATGTCTTTGATTTGCAAGGCCTTAGCAGGGTCACAGCTCAATTGGCAAAGACAAGAAAAAAAATCAGCCCATTTGTAGAGGGCTCATTAGGAGCCTTGCGGCGTGAAGCCTGGGTCACTGGAAGATGTGGAGTCTTTCCATTCAAAACCCCCTTGATCATGGAGATCACGAAAAAATATACTGTGCCACGATCGACAGAGGGGGGACAATTTCTCCAGATGAAAAATTATATGCTTTGGGCTTGGAGAAAGAGAGAGACAGAGGGCAAATAGAGACAGACAGAAGAGTGAAGGAGGGAGAGGACATAATCTATACCTCTGTGACTCCAAAGCCTGAAGATGAAAAGTCACACCGTGTCAGACTCGCCTTTGATACATGCTGCCCACAGCTGAGGCTGCTGGCAGATATACTGTGGGTAAGAAGGCTATTCGATCAACATTTCCAGAGGGATATCAAAATCACTGTTTGACAGTTTCCCATACAGATGAAAAATGCAAATAAATCATTTCTATCTCCCAGAGCCAACTGTGAGAGTGAATACTGTACAGAGAACAGTCATTAGTGAAGCAGAAGAAGAATATCTGTCCTTGTTGTGCAGGATAACATTTGTAAACCTCACATCTGCCCTTTTATGTTCATATGCATGCTGTGCTCTATAGATAGATTCGTACCGCTGATTAACTTATCATGGTTACTCTCAAAACTACTGGCTTCAAGCAACAATGGCTGTGCATTGGTTTCCTGTCTGGACTCCGCATGCTTGACTTTTCGAGGTTTGTTTCTGTCTGCCTTGGTAAAAAAACAGACAACCTCAAAAACTGTCCACACACATATACATCCAAACTGTGTGTGTGTGTGTGTGTGTGTGTGTGTGTGTGTGGTGTAAGTTCTTGTCCGTGTGCATGCACACATGGCTTACAGGATTAATAATGATCAATGAACAGACCTGCAACAGGCGTGATACTGGAAACGTGGTGAAACATTTTGTGCATCATTAGGCTCATCATTCCAACAGCTGCAGAAGAAATCATGCTGCGGCGGCCCAAAAGAAACACACTTTCATACAATAGGTTGCTGTTTTCCCTTTTTCTGGGCTGCTTATATCATGCCGCGCTAGCATGTGCCTGGATCCTCAAAAGGATGGAATCTCATGGGCTCAAGTGTTTTCTAGACTCTGAGTTATTTTCACGTGAAGTAGAATTTAGTCAAGGGTGACTTCTATAAATAGCACTCTTTTTAAGACTCAAAGAAAGTGTCTTTTCTTAAGTTATCACCCTCTCCACAGAGCTGTTTTCCAGTGGCCTCAGCCCCCCATTATCCCGGCACATCCCGTCCCTCTCATCCCTCTCCCTGCCCGTTCTCTGCATGAAGACTTCATTACCTCGGAGATGTAGGGATACCAGCAATAGTTATTCATAAAAATATGCACCTGCAAATTAATAGAGAGGCATTATGCATACTGCTCTGTCCTGGTAATGTATTTAAAGGTATTTTTGTTAATGCAAGGTAACACCAGCACACAGGTTAGGACCTGCAACCTACTATTCACATTCAGCACTATTTCAGTCCTATCCACTATCCCTCAAGGTTAAATGTGGGTATAAAAGAACAAAGTGGTAATAATGGTGTCACTTGAAGGGATATATGTTAATGCACGCTGCTCATTTCAGTCAGAATTCCTGCTTATATAGAGCACTCAAGAATTTTCCTATCAGGCAAACACTCAGCCTTTGGTTTATAAATTATTTTTGTTATTTAACAGGGCTTTGGCAGGAGCAAATTGTCGAACTGAAGCTAAATGTTTTTAATAAACCTCATCACTTGAGCAATGTTAATCTACAGCTACGGATATGTTGTTGTGTATTGTGTATGCTACTGAATGTATAATATCTTTACAGTCTTTGGTTGACCACCAGTCCGTTCTTTTAATTGGAAACAGTAAGGACACCTGCTGTCAACCTCCACAGCTTTAGTTCTGTCTATTCAGTCATCTGTGGGATGCATACGGGGGCAAAAAAAAGAAAGCTGTGAAGAGGTTGGGCTTCAAATAGAGAGACTGGAAGTAATAAATTGAGAAACAGGGTTTCAGACAGTCAGAGGAAGTTCAGGACAGAAGGTTCAGGTGTTGACATGTTAATTGCTCCTCTGCAGCCAGGTGCAGGAGAGAGCTGTCATCCTGCAGGGTCTAAAAACTGCTTGGGAGTCATATCTTCACTTTTCTTCATTCACAACTGAAGGGTAGCACTGGCACAAACGCACACACAACTATGAACTCTGCCTGGAGTAGTTGGATGTTTATCATCCCAAAGGGCATCAGTTCACATCGCCATTCCAGCTCACTCCAAATGGTTGCAACAAACTCGTTAACTGAGATGTACTTGCAGTCTCACCTTCCCATGCCACTGTCCATTATACAGTATAGCCTTTTTTTCGAACAGCAGGTAAGGTACGTGTGCATCTTTGCAGGTATCTGTCTATGTTAAAGTATATGGGCTATAACAGGCTGGTCTCATAAAATGGTGTATGAATATAACACGGCAGTGTCTTAAGTCATTTTGTGTGTTATTGAAATGCATTTTTTGCTTTTCACATGTCATTTAACGCCGTCCGTATGAGGCATTTCTGTTGAATTTTTGGGCACGAATGCGATAGAGAAAACAATGGAAGATGACGTAGTACAAAGAGCGAGAAAATCCGCAGTTGGAGGAGGTTGGGGTGGTGGACGGGTCAAAAAAGCAGCTGAGTTCACGTCCCGTGTACCGAAAGTTGATATTGACCGTTGTTAATTCATATCCGTAAGTAAAGTTAAGTAATGTTTTGAACTTACGTCACATAAGCAACCAAGTCATTTTGTTGCCTAAACCTAAGTCATTTTTATGCTAAACTTAACCTAACTGCGACCATAGGTCATGTGTCTAAGACAACAAATCTCACATGAAGGGTTTCGTCGTTTCCTGCATGTCTAAAACTCATAAAATGCGGACGGCGTTAAATGACACGCGAAAAGCTTAAAATGTGTGATATGAAACGTGGAATGACCTTAAAAGTGGCGTGCTATTATACGCCACCCCATGAGATCACGTTGGCTATAACTCCTGCCTTCCTCCCATGGTGGTACTTTCTGATTGTCCAAGAAATACCAGAGTGGAGGTCCTAGTGTTGAATGTTGCTCACTTTTTTAAAGCCTTGAGACTGACTATTAGATCATGTTTCTAATGATTGCATTTAAGCGTCTGGGCTGTGTAAGGGAAGCATTGTCACAGAGATCGTGCAAGGCTGCAGGAGAGAAGTCACACTGTGAGGACTTGCTTACTAAAGGTCAGACTGTCAGTGCGGGACAGCCACTCTAATCTCCAGTGACCTGACCTTCAATAGCTCAACATTATTTCCATTAGTGTCTACAAAAGAGGCGCTCCATTTCTTTATGCGAGCACGTCCATATTTCTATGCGTGTATGTTTTTGTGTACACCTGATAGTGTTTGCATGCTTGTGTGTGTGTCTGTGTGAGAGCCTTGCAGAATTTTCCAGCTTGCAACTGGCATCCTCCCAGCAGTGGGACAAAGGCTCTGATAACCAAGGCAATGGCAGCCAAAGGTAATAGCCAAGGGTAAGTACATGAGTGTTGGAGTCACAGAGGCAGTACAGTGACCAGGCAAAACTGAAGTGCAACAGAGCCCAGTAAAAAACTGCCAGAGGACCGTGACTGCTTCTTGTTGAAAGGGCCGTTAATTGGTTTTGAACCCAAGTCATCACCACTTAGAATGGTTAAATATATGCCTCCACAACCCAATAGTTTCGCACACTAAGTGGAGAGGTGGCGATGACTGACCCAGGTTTGAATTGAAGATCGTTCGATATAATGAGGTATAGCTGGTCTCTGGAGAGAACTCTACAGTAGATGGAACCATTTTTTATGACCACTTTTCATGCTCGGCATTCTGGCTGTATATTCCCAATGAGCTCTCAATAACGCAAAGCCAGTTAAAGATGTTTCCCCACTCAAACACACAGTCGTCATTCAGTCTTCTCTCTCTCTCTCTCTCTTGTATGCTGTGCATTTTTCCAGTAGAGCTAGATTAAGAGGCATTGGCAGTAACCTGACTTTTTCCTCTAATGTTCAGATAGCAGATAGCTTCAGATACAAAGTGTGATAAGAACTATTCAGTCACACAGTTCATCATCGCATGTTGAGCCAGTGAGAGTCGGATAGGGAACACATCAGGGTTTTTTTTTTTTTTTAAACTGGCCTAATAATGTCTGACCTTCACTCTACAGCTCAACTTCCTTGGTAAACACCTTGGTAAACCCTGTTGTGAAGGTTTGTAAGAATCATTTTCCAAATCGACACCCAGCTGAGTTGAAAATGTTTGTTTTTTTTTCCTTTTTTAAAACACTTTTTTTTTTTAAAAAGTGGTTCAGCTGCATTTCTCAATGTGTTTTCCCTGCGCAGACAATGAAAATTAGAGCAAAGCTGATATCAATTTAGAAAAATGAGAGAGTAAAAGGTAGAGATGATGTTGGGTGGGGGTTTGAAGGTAGCGATGGGAGATGTATTGGGGGGTACAAAGCTCTTCCCATATCGGGAGCTGAATTATGGCCCCAGGCAATGCTATCGGCATCGGAGAGGAGTAGTCTGGAAAAAAAGGCTTTCTTGAGGCTTCACAGTCTAGTAACCAGGATGCTGAGTTGGATGTGGCGAAGTGCCCCAAGGGGGGCCAGGGGCACTGAGAGACAATAACCTGAGATGAGAGGTACCTGAGCCTCAGCATCAAACCACTCCTGTGATCCACTAAAGACTATGGTTTCTGTGCGCACTCAGTGATTCCCCAACAATGGCCAATAGGAGCAATCTTCACAGGCTGGTCAGGCTGGTCTCTCCGATCGTGCCAGACGCCAAGCAAGCAACGAGTTTAAGTTTACAAGTAATGTTTCTTAGTGGAACAGAAGTGCTTTCGGAATGAAAAAAGTCCTTGCTGTCTTTGAAAATGTATTATATTGGTTTGGAGATTAAAAATGTTCTGTATTGCATCTGATGAAGGCGGGCCATTTTATTAAAATATGTTTGACTAAGGTGAGGGTCATTGTACTTGGAAAAAAAGGTCTGCTCTTCAGTCAGGTATATTTATTTCCATTCCAGTAAATACTTTGATCAACAGCTCTTTAAACAAATGGATCCGTTTGCAATATCACTTCACTCCAAAGTGGAAATGTAGAAAAAAGTTAAAGGGAGCATTTGCAATTAGTTTTTAGGCTTTTTGCCCACAGAGTTTCTGGCAAACCTTTTTCTATCATTACCCTCCCATTTATATTACTGCCTTAAGTCCCCTAAATCCTCTGACTACTGCATCTCTCACAGCTGTGCACTTTTACGACATTTGCTAATGTACTGTAAATGACATAAAATATGTCAAGCTTAGTTTCCTGCCAGCTCTTGCTTTTATATCATTTTTACACCATTTTGAATTCCCATTTATTTATTTGAAGGCAGGTGTGATTTTATGTCCTCTCCATGGTTGTAAAGTGCTATTTTGAAATGCAAATGAAGCTTTGATTGAGAGATGTTCATGGGAAGAGTGTCGTGTACGAGGTGACAGTGTGAAAGCAAGTCCAAGGGGAGATGTTTTGTGGTCCCATTCAGGGCTTGGTGATGTATTGCTGAAGAACCACATAGACTGGTGGAGGACGCTCTAGGACACGCCGTTGAGCCCTTAACTCAAGTCCCATCCATGACATACAGATATTGCAGACAATCATGTGGTCTGGTGTTCTCACCGTAAACCACACCTCTTATACAAGCTGAATTCCCATTCCATACGCGCTACAGCTTCCCAGCCTTTTTCACTCCTTTGAAGACATTGCCTACAGCTTTCTGGAAATAATGTTTTTGTCCGTTTAAGGGCAGATTCAAAGAAAGGCTTTGATAATCCAAATGAAATTACAGGATAGTGTGTCAGCTTATTGCCTTATATGCACTTAAAGGTAGAGTATATACTTGAAAGGTAGCCTAATGGCTTTCTGCAGTCAAGTATTATGGTGGCTCCGACACTGAAATGGATCCCTTTACTCCTGTCTTGAGTCCTCTTAGTGAAGGTGTGGCATAATGTAGTTCCGACTCAGGCCTCTTATCTCATGTCAGTGGTGTCCTGCACACCTTGATAAAGCCCCCTTTCCTTGTCTTGTAACAACATTCCACTCTGTCTGACAGGTACTGTAGCCAGCAGGAGCCTGCCTCTCATCTCTCTCTCTCCACACACACACACACACACACACACACACACACACACACACGTTCTCCACTTTTCCAAAAAGCTTTTTTCCACTAATGTAGCAGGTAGCGCTCGCAACGATAGACATGCATTTGGTTAAATCCAAAGTGTATTACACTCATCCTCATCACCTGCGTTTATATGTAGAGCTGCTGACAGCTTACAAACTGATACCAGACAGGGGTTAAATACTCTAATGGAGCAATGGAGGCTTTCATTACAGCCCTGTTATTGCTAGAGGGTGGCGACAGTGTTCTATCCAAAAAAAATCGAACCTGAGATGGGTGACTGTCCGTAGAGTTGTTTTGGAATTTCACCAAGGTAGGCATGGAGCTAGTATGAGGGGGAAATATGGCTGTCGGGGTCCAACATCTGAGCCTCGCCTTTAAAGAACTCCTTTTTGGAAATGACTCAAAAATAAGTCGCCTTCTTCTGAGTTGTAAACTGTCTCTATAAGCTGTCTTGTGTGGTGTGGTGGCATTTGTGACAGCACATGTGACAAATGCATGAGAGAATCTGAACACATGCGGTGGCACAACTATGACTTAACACCAGGGGTAAGTAACTAAGTACATTTACTCAAGTACTGAACTTAAGTACAATTTTGAGGTACTTTTACTTGACTTGAGTATTTCTGTTTTCTGCTACTTTATACTTGTACTCCACTACAATTTAGAAGCAATTACTACATTTATTTGACAACAAAACAATCCAAATCAGATTTTCCCAATTACCCTTGTACACTCATACTCAAGGACCATGCAAGATCAGTTAATACTGTACAATATAGATCATACAAGATACACAATGAAACTGCCCCCATTAAAGGTGTTCATGGTGTATGTTCCTCATAAAGGCGGTCCACCAGCGCACACCGCTACATCAAGGAAAGACGCCTCCCCGACACTGTGCTCTCCAAACACACATTTATTTATTTATACACCGTATAAAAAAAAAAATAACTTACCCCGAACAAAGCCAGAACATACGCAGTCCCCAGTCAATTTACTGCAGGCTTACAGATGACGGCATGGATCCACAACTCAGCCCCAAACTCAGTTCATTTCCAGCACCCATGAGATCGCCACACAACAAACAGCGTGGCAGCCGTTTGTGGAGAAGACAAAGCCCAGAGTAGACCCGCGGGTCACCAACAGGTGCCTCTTAATTACTGCCCGAGCACCGCCCTCCCGGCCCAGCCGGACCCACCGCGCCACAACGTCAGTTCCACCTGGTTACATTAGTTACTAGTTACTTTTCAGATTTAGCCTAATAATGCAAAATGTAATCAAAACAAAAGTTATGATGTAATATTATAGATTAAGATAAAACTTCATTACTCTCCTAGGAAAAAGCACCTCTATCAGCATTAGTTATGAGCACATTAATAATTAATAATTATTATCCAATAATATAATGTACATTATTCTGAAATATGCCATTCTGCGTAATAAGTACTTTTACCTCTGGTGCTTTAAGTAAATTTTGATGCTCATACTTTTGGACATTTAATTGCGTGATTCTTTAACAGAGTATTTCCACACTGTATTATTGCTCTTTTTACACAACACAAGGTCAGAGTGCTTCCTCCACCTCTCCTTAACACCACTTATGAAATGGTGTGAAGTCTTTTTCTTTCACTGCACATATAGGCAGGCATCCTTAGACCTCCACATTTACAAGATAAAATAAATGAAGAGATCAGAAAACCTAAGACTATAATTGACACTTGACACAAATATAAATAGGAATAGTAGAAAAAAAGTCGGTATGATTTCCATTCAGTAAAACACAGAACTGTAATTACAGCGCACTTGACAAAAGAGAAGGGAGAGATCATTGCTGCAACATTTATGAGCATTTATGGAAAAGGCAGAATGCCTGTGTTGCCTGTAATGGCCATGTCTGAGCCACCGACGTTGTGATTTAACCTGGCACTTTAGCAGTGGTGAGCCGCTCCTCCAAATCAAGGCTAAGTAGCGGATTCATAAGTGCCCTGTCGAGATAAAACACTCGCCTGGTGGTGACACGGAGATGAGGCCCTGATTGGGACAAATACATCTCCCTCTGGTGTCAGCTCTCATTCACCGGTCTGAGCGCAGGCTGAAAGAAAGACAAATGTTTTGATTAGGGGTCTCTTTCAATGTCACAGCAGCCAGTGAAGAAGAATGAGATGAGGCTGTCTCCAAGGGAAGCAAATAGTTGAAGACGATGAGAGGAAAATGGATGTCTCCACTGTCTGGAGGGTGTCAAATGGGGATTTTATGAGTCAGAGAAAGCTCAGTGAGAGCATCTCTTTTAATGAGACCGCATTCCTTTTGCCAGAAGACCATTTCACTTTCTGCTTGGGGTTAAAATTCATGCCATAATAAATACTTTTTTTCAGAAAAGAAACGGTGATATCGTTACGTTAGTTATTCCTAAAGAGGCGGGGGGTTATGACTTTGCTGTCAGAGAGTGCACTGACTTGCTATCATTAACACATCGCTTATCCCCTTATAGGGTTTTTATCATTATCGTAGAATTTGTTTTTGAGAGAAGCCAAATGAGTATATCTTGATTTATTTCATCACAGACAATTATAAGACCATTAATTACCAGAAGTGGATCCCAAATCTATCCCAACTGAAGACATATGAGCATCAACTGCAGTGTCTCTTGAGAAATGGAAGTCATCCTTTTTGTCTGTAGTCACCTACCTACCTACCCACCTACCCACCTACCTACATACCTACCTACCTACCTACCTAACCACCCACCTACCCACCCACCCACCCACCCACCTAACCACCCACCTACCTACCTACCTACCTACCTACCTACCTACCTACCTAACCTCATCTTTGACAAAATATTTCTGAAAATGTGTCTTTTTTTATGGGGCCTTAACAAAAGTCTGCGAATAACCTTTCTTACCTAAACCTGCCTTCCCTTTTTGGTTTTGGCCTTATTTTCTAAGGGCTTTGAGCTTCCTCTTGATTTAATCTGACTCAACGAGACAAAAAATGCTCCAAGACATCAAAGTCATGGTACACTTTTTTATTAAAATCTTGTCAGCCCAACAAAATATGAGTTATGGCTGGACAAAAGGCAGCTTAATGTGTCTTTCTGTGCCTGTGACATATCATGTAATAGAAAAATGGGACTCTCCCTCAAAATATATGATATGCCCTATTGGACTGAGGCCCTCTCTACACCATATCCATCAAATCAGCCACCTGAGTCTGTTTCAAATGCTCATCATTCCCTAATGAACATGATCAATCCCAATGTAGGCTCACTTTGAACACCCTTCAAGGACCCTCCCCTGCACAAACATCATATTCCCTTTGCAAATCATCAAGTGACATCCATAGACTGCACTCAAGTGTTTATGTGCCCACAAAGACACAATAACGAGACTGGCCTTGAGCTCTGCAAACAAACATTCAAACAAATACTCCAGTACCAGAGCGTGCTGAAGAGGCAGAGAGGCGATGAAGTGGTGAAAGTTGACAAAGAGAGGCTGTAATGATGGAGCAGAGAAACAGAAGGGACCCTTCCTGTTCAATCAGGCCCCATCTGAACTCCCAAACTTCTTCTCCTCTCCATCTCCCTCACTCATTTGCATCTCTTTTATGTTTCTGCTTCCCATTATGCAAATGTGCATACGCTTAAAAAAGTAGTCCGGTTTGCAAAGCGAGTCGCTCCATTTCCCCACACTTTTTTAATCAATATCAGCCAGGGGAGGAAGGTTATGTGGTTTTCAGTCGCATTTATGCTAACTAGAGTATTTGGACCGTTCTCTTTGAACTCTAATTACCAATTACTCCTGTGGCAACCAACCCACAGGAGTTGCTGCTGTATAACAGTGATTACAATCAGTGGTCAGACTGCATTTTATGTTTCCGGAACAAAACTTTACTGTGATCAGTAAGTTGACTACTTTCTGTCTATTGTTTGATTTCACACTACTTGGAATGCTTAGAGGCTGGCAAGCTGGAAGACCTTTAAAATAGATTAGGGCACTCTCTTTATCCATCATAACAGATGTTAAAACAGATTTGTTTGTTTACTGCTCTGGACTCTAGAGGAAGGTAAGAATCCATTCCACGGCTCATGACACCTTGATGACCTTTGGACCGGACTGTATTTGAACTGCCAGAAAAGATGGAGCCTAGAATGATTTACTAAACCGTTTGTGGCCCCTGATCCTCCAGTTTCTGATGTCCATGAAATCCCACTTCTTCTGGCCGTGTAGCTGATGATAAAGCGAGTGCCTGCAAGGCCTTCCCGCTGTTGCCACTTGTAATTTTTTGAAGCCATCATCGGAGGCGATCCGTCTTGATTACGCCTTGGCAACTGTCATGCTCCACTAATGCACAGTGTGACAGAGGGCATAAATACAATGTCTTCCGGCAGCACTGATGTTTATCTTCCCTGCTTCATGAATTTGCATTCACATAGAGAAATTTTACTCATAATGGCAGCCATCACAGCATAGAAAGGCTTGGTGTATTATCAGTCTGCAAACAGTGTTTGTTTTACAAGTGGACAGGCAGGAAAAACAGGATTTGCGCATTCTGATGGGAAAGACAGATTGATAGTAACACATGCCTCCTCTAATGGGCTTGATAGAGCTTTATGGAATATTCATTATTGGTAACTATTGTTGCAACATTGCCAGCTGCATCTGAGGGATTACATTCTTGTATTAATGAAGTAGCCCATGTAACAAAGGCCTAGCTGCTCTGAGAAATCACAATTTGTGGGGAAAGCTTCAGGAAAGCAGGTTGTAAAATGTGAAAAATATCAGCATCTGACGAGATAAAATACGTTCCCATTATTACGACGAATACCATGTACAAGCCACAGCAGCCCCACAATGGATACTTTGGCAAATATCTGAGGTCTTGTCATTCCTGCTGTTCCTTCTGCCTCCGAAGGTACACGTTTCTTGTAATTTCCACTTCTCCAAGGAAACTGAAGGCACAGTGACTTGAGTTTATAAAAAAAAATGTTGTGCTTAAACCCTCCTCTGTGGATTGTCTTTCTTTGGAACCACATAATACCCTGTTCTAGAAGTTTCACTGATTTATTTCAGCACATTGAGTTAAGCTATTCATCTGCAGAGTTAGTGCCTGCTGGCCCTCATACTTAGTAAACTGTGACATTGTATGTCTCATATCATGTATGGATATGTTTGTGTGGTGCACTGGCTCTATGTGTAATGCATCTCTTTTTAATTTCGACAAAAACAATGTTATTAGAAATATTCCAGGTTTTGGGTTTAAAGTGCCAGATACCAAGACAATGCCCATTCTTGCTAAACTCTTATGAACAGTAAATCAATCACAGATAATCAGAACTACTGGGTGACTATTGTGAATAAATTAGATTATAAAACATAGTTGATCAAAGTGTGACTGCATAGTTGGCTGCTTTCCTGCCTGTCAGCCATTGTGCAGTAAGTCTTCTGAAATTGTGCTTGCTTCCTCTTTTTTTTTCAAATTTGTCAAAATGCTTTTTTTTTTTTTGCAGATGTTTTACAGAGTTCATTTATCATCGATCTGGAAATGACTTTTACAAACAAGGCTGGGAGTCGGAAAACCACAGGCATGATCAAAGTCATTCTTTTGTGGTTTCTATCCTCTAAATGGATTGATGAATCTCACAGCAGCATGCTTCAGTGACGGTGTGAACTTAATGTTTATGCTGCAGATAAATAAAGGGAGCAAATCATAGCCATTAGATCTATGGTGAGAGTGATTGGATGCACGCTGGAGTTGTGGGCTTATGACTAATCAGTGCCTGGTGACGAAGGGCAAGAATGTGTGGAGCAGGAGGCCTGGTGAAGATATGAGGGGGGTTTGTGTTGCAATTGGCAAGTTTCAGTTGGGAGCGATGAAGATTTCCATCCTTATTGCAGGATATTTGTGTTTATATAGAACTCCAGAATCAAAGACATGACTGGAGTCTTACAAGCAATAAAATATCATTTAAAGAGCCTTGAAAAGGCAAGAAAAAAAGAAGTCTGGTCATGTGCTTAGAAGATGTACTTTACTGGTGTTCTGGGGCCCCGCAGGGTGAGTGAGTTATATTTTTTCATTTGACGGAGATCCCAGTGGCCGTTGCAGTAGGATCTATAAGAATATTATGATTTAGTCTCTAAATTAACATCTTCATTAAAAGTGCCTAGGACCTGTCACCTATGGCAACGCTGCCAGTGAATTAAACAAAGATTAAAAAATAAACCTCCCCCTCGTTGGTTTGTCTCTATAGTACCTCCACTCACACGCCACTGAAAACTACCAGCAGCGATGTCATGATTAACAAAAAAAACCTGGTCATTGGCTAAAAAACTACAACACATATATGACAACTCCTCGATATTCTGAAACCCCCCTGTGCTTCTAAATTGCCGGCATAAATGTGGTAATAGTTTTTGATAATGATCCTGGGCTAAGCTGCGGTGCTTTGTGGCCACATGCTGCACAGACTGCATGCTGATTATTTCTCTGAAGTGGGCTGGATGTGTGTCCGTAACGGTAATTTCCAGGCCTGATTGGCAAAAAGCGATGAAATTGGGGGCAGTTGGCACTGAGGGGAAAATGGTGCTGGAGTGTGCGGAAATGCAAAAGCCGTCCAATGGTTAAAAACATTGGTCAACATTCTTAATATGGCTCTGTGCCCCTGTTTGAAATAACTGGGCAGTCCTTCTCAAAGATCTTTTCACCTTTCTAAATGCAAAACATTTATTGATGCACATAAGCACATTCAGTAAGGGGTAACAACATAATATCACTGTAGTTCATCACATTGTCATGAAACATAATCTATAGGATTAGTGGACATGATTTTTTTTTTTTTCCGTGGCTCTCAGTATGACAATCTTTGATGCCAACGAAACAATACATTTATAAAACATGCTGGAGTTGCAGGGAGGTGATTGCGGTAGATGGCTCAGACTCTCATATGAGAATCCAAGGTTGGAATACCGTCTGTTGTTAGGTTCATAACAAGCACATAGCAAGGCATTTGTAATAATCTTAATATCTGTGTTCTGTTATCTTTTTTATAGCTTTGATACTTTTGATTCTACTAAATGCAGATACTGTATTGTTTTAAACAAGTGGTATTGAAAAGGTATCGACTTTGATACTGTTGACAACCTCAGTACATGGTGCGTGTTTGAATGTGGATCATTACAGACGAGCTATGAGCTAAATTCCTGAGCCTTTGACAGATTTAATCCATGATAATTGCCATTTAAAGGCCACGAGAATAATCTGTTACTGCCCTCATGCTGACAAATGCGGTCTTTGTGATGTGTTGTGTGAGAAATCTGTTCTTAACTTTGAAGATGCAGTTTCACTATGACCATTGTTGAAATGCTGTTGTTCTGCGTATCTCTATTGTACGGTGGCGGATGGAGCTCCACACACTGCAATTTAAGAAAACACAAGCTGCAAGTAGCACAGATGACGACGGATATGGATATCTCTAGGGGACACTAAAAAGTGATGGACACGCTTGTTTTGCGACCATTTGTGACTCTCGAAGTTATTGAAGTCGGCTACTTGTGAGTGTTGTTGGAAAAAAAAAAAAGAAAAAAGTTTTTCTCTTCATTTTAATATCATGATGGCTCGGTGTGTTTTTCGCGGTATTATTTGAATTGACAGGCTGATAATAAGCAAAATGCAAAGGCTAGGTTAACGACAGATATCTGCCACCAGCTAATATCTGACTCATGCCACGTGTCCATCACTTTTAAGTGTCCCCTAGAAACATCCATATCCGTTGTCATCTGTGCTACTTGCAGCATGTTTCTCTATTTGGTTGTGTTGTGAGAGTTTGCAGCGCACGTGTTGCCATACTGATGAAGATGTTTTCTTAATTTGCATGTGTTTTTTTAAAAAGTTGTAGCGCGTTGAGCTCTCTCGGCCACCGTACTATTGCACTGATGCTATGCTAAGCCACAAAAGTTACACTTCTTTTTTGTTTTCTTTCGAACACCCTGACCTTCAGTAAAGTCAAAGTATGTGATTGCATTTTGAAATCTGCAGTGTGCCTTTAAGGTGGCTGTTAGATAATAACTGGATAAGCTCTTATGAAAGGAGCTGGATTTAGCAAATCCGAAGTGCTGAAATAAAATATTTCTCTGTTAGTGTCACTAATCTTCCCAGACAATGAATGAAAACAAACAAATCTGTGAACATTCTTAAGTTCTATTCATAGTGTGGCTGTTGCTGAGTGAGAAAACCCATGGGTCTGTCTGCTGTCTCTCTGCTCGGTGTGCCCACACATTTAACCCCTGAAGTCAAGCCCCATTTGTCTCACAGCAACCTGACATGTCTAGACTTCTTTTAATTTTATTATTTATGTTTTACCAAGCTCTCGAGTAAACCCCATTAGAATGCTTAATAAAGCGTTATTAACGTGGATCTCCTGCTCTGCGGGCACCTGAGTGTAATCACCCAACTCCCCTCATATTCCTGTCAGTGGCGAAGTCTAAAGTGAGCCGCTTTATTCTAAATTGGGCATTTTAGTTATGAAAATGTTTTTTTTAATGAATAAGTGAGGGGACTAGGGTTGCCTTCACTGTTGCATGTCATGCCCAGTGGAGAATACATAAGAGGTAGATTAGGGAGCGACACGTTTTCTGCCAACACTGTGATGCCCAGTGAAGGATAAATCTGGCGGATGTGACAGAGATTTAAACGGGGCAGAGGGGATGGATGAATGAACGTCGCCACCTTGATGTAAGCCCCAGCCCTCTCAAGCACATCACCTCATTTCTTTGCTGCTGTGTGCACATGAAGACACATTTGTTGCAAGACTCAGCCAGGCTTTAAATTAAATGAGGGAGGTCACTTTTTAACTGCTCAAGTGACAAGTACAAGCTGGTGCCTGTTAAGTCTTTGAATCTTTCTATTACTGGTGTATTTTAATAGCCCTGCTAGGATGCCCGTCTTGGAATGGCAACATCGGAAGCCCAAATTTAAAGACAAATGCGCTCAAGTATACTTGCTTAATATAACGTAGAGGTAGAACCAACTTTTCAGTCTCAAGTCCCAGTTCAAACACGCCTGAAGTCAAGGTATTAAACTTTGGGTTTGGGACATTAGACCATGTTCTTCACTGGAACCTCTCCATTTTTTTTTAAAGAAGAGTCTTGTGTGCTCAGTCTGAATTCTGATTGGCTGGTGGCATAGGCGCTGATCACATGGGTGCCCTGGTGCTCGAGCACCCACTGAAAAGGTTGAGCACCCACGGGGAAGGCAGATCAAAGAATAAATGACTAGGCCTACATAAATAAATAAATGCTGCATCTTTAAAAATGTATCTGTTTATTCTGCTATTATTGGTGTGCGTGTTAACTGTGAATCCCTCATCCAATTAAAATGGTTACAGCTCTGTGCGTGTGTACAGTACGTTAAGAGTCAGCTAAACCGTTAAGCTAAACGTTTCCGTAGCTAGCTACACTGTATGTGAAAACAAAAAAAAACCAAGAGCTGCTAAGTGTAAAGGCAGTAAAAGTGAAGCCTCCACCAAGAATGATACCTGAAGCAGCAGCATCAACATGGACAGCAGGACTCATGAAGGAACATGCAGCAGCAGCAGCGGGGATAGCACCACAGATTAATTAATTAGGCCCCCTAGAGCAAGAGCGATAACAGTAATTTTGTGATAGTCATTATTGGTGGTATTCAATTTCAGCACCCATGGGCAAAAACCTAAATCGCCGCCTATGGCTGGTGGTTGTTGATGAATACTCTCCATGCTTTTTGTTTGCCAAGAATATCCTGCAACCTCGCTATGGTTCGAAGGTTCTCTGCTCTGAGGGTCATTCTTCTACTTCCATAAAGTCAGGCGCTAACTTTTAGACCCAAAGGTAAATGCTCAGGTAAAGGCATTTCCCTCTCAGGTAAATGCCTTTCTCTTTCAAACTCCACACCTCCAGTTTCAAGCACAGGCTTAAAAAGGATTTTAAGTCCTAAGTTTAAGTCTTCAAGCCCAAGATGATGACATCATCAGGGTTATTTTTTAGACTTCCCTTCAGAGCCACAGAAGGAAAAAAATGCAAAAATCAGTGGAGTGACCCTTTTCAGCCATGCAGCTCAAGTTCAAGTGAAGCTACAAGTAACGGCTCATGTGTGTATTTGTGTGAGAGACAGAGTACAGTTAATTAATATTTTTGAGGGGGCTGTTTGAGAGTCGACTATTTGTTTACAACAGTCTCAGGGCAAAGTGTGACACAGGAATAGCATGAATTCTTCTACTGAAAATTGCGTGCTAAAATCTGCCACTGTGCGGACAACTTAAAATATCTAAAACGGGAGAGTGCTTTGCACCTAACTGAAAGCTGTAATCCATCTGATACCATGCTGCTCTGCCTGGTGAGGAGCATGATGGGTAGTCTATCTCTGCAAAGTAATCTCCAATCTATTTCTTTCCTTGATGACACACAAGGGGATCCAGAGAGGAAGGACAGGAGTGAGGATATAGGCGGGTTGTAGGAAGTATGCAGGCGTGTGGTGCTGACAACAGAGAGATCCCTCCGATGTTGAATCAATCACAGCACAGGCTGAAGTGTTTGATAATATCAGTGATGGCTGAGCATATACAAGATTCCCTGTCATTTACAATGTTTTTTTTGGGGGGGGGGGGGGGTTTCGGAACATGTCAGGAGATCTGTTGAGGAGCTGTCTATATGTTGGCACGCTGCTGACTGTGTAGCAGAGTACAGCCGAGATAAGCTCCTCACGTGGGAACACAGTCAGGGCTGAACAAAGCTGTCTAGGTCTGAAGGGCAACACATTTGGTGAGATAAAGTCTCATCCAGCCAGCATCACCAGCCACATACGTGTTTGCACATTTACAAAGGGACTGGTTAGCCAGGGAGAAGCTGTTCAGTCTCAGGATGATGAAAAGCACATTAATGCTTTGAGGTACAGCATATACTGTTGGTTTAGTAATAGATCTATATTAAAATGAGGCAGTGTACAGGGCTGTGTGACAGTGTACACAGGGAAGGGAGTGCATGAATCAATATGAAAACTTCTGCTTACATCTTTAACAAGCTATCCATCACGAGGAATTCAGTTCACGTCTGAAAAGTGACTTGTGGGGATTGTAATGGCATTTTCCAACTAAATTAAAATCAGTTCTTTGTATGACAACAATCTTTTCTGCGATGTGTGTGTGAATCAATGTCCTCCTCTGCAGTAGAATGAGTAATTTCCAATCAAGCATCCAAAGGACCGCAGTAGGTGACTGCGATGCAAAGATGTTGTTAAGATGAAAACACGCTTTTTACATTCTTTGCCATCCGTGCTCTCCTTATTACTGTAATTCACTGTAATGTTGGTCTTCTATCGGGTTTTCAATTGTGATTAAGTGAAAAAAAAATGTGTGAGCCCATTTCAGTACATGTGTGTGTGAGAGAGAGACTATATGTACAAGGATATTAAGGTATTCAAGTAAAAAATAGACACTCTGATCCAAACAATTGAACTTAAAATAAGAAACAGCAGCAGACAAGACTGTGTCTGTATGCATGTCAGTGTGTACGTGTGTGTCTGTGTAGGCTTTAGCTGATAGGCAGCCTGCCAGTGTCTCGAACTACACATCAGTGCTACTCTGCACCCTCCACTCTGATCCACAACACTAACCCCCACCCTCTCCGCCGCCACCGTACCCCTCCCCATTAACACACCCTCTGCCTCTAATGGAGTTCACTGCACACCACTTTCCGCCTGAACACGCGGCAGAGGAGTGCAGCTAATAGCGGTTGCACAGTTGGAATACATGGGTGTGAGCTCGAGTTAATGTATGCCAGTCGAGCAGTGTTGGCAGACAAGAAAGTGTGATCGGCTGCGGTGTGTACGAGCCTGCCCCATCTGTACGGTGACATCTTCCATAAGTGAACCAAGCTGAGCTGTGACGGCTGTCTCTTAGCCTGCGCTTCAGTCGTAGCGCTGCGCTGACACCTCCGATGCATGTACAGTATCTTGTCCCCGTATCACGAATTGTAAAAGAATGTGCCACGTTTGTATGGGTTCTTTTTTTTTTTACATGACTCTGACAAGAGGTTTGAGTGAAATTGGTGGCAATGGGTATATGGCCCGCCCTTCGTTCAGCACTTGAAACACTGAAAGCATGTGTTTGTAAAACCACACTTATTCCCCTCTTTGATCTTGAATCCCTCTTTTCCTGGTTACATTAAAATACCATAATGATTTAAATGGGTCAGACCTAACCTTTCCCTTCTTCACTTGTTCTGCAGGGGCGGAGGCCATGTTTTCCCAGCAGCCACAGGACCTGGTAGTGGTGGCGGGCCAGCCTGTGACGTTGCCATGCACTATCCCCGGCTACCATGGCGTTGTCCTGTGGATCAAAGATGGCCTGGCACTCGGGGTTGGCAGAGACCTCTCTGGTAAGGAATGACATTTATCCCCTTGAGCGTGACACGCTGCGTTTCTCCATCACCCTCGGTTTCCCCTTTTAATTAACACTCTCTAATATAACTGTCAGATTCAAACTGCTGCTTCCTGTCATGTAAAGCCCCAACATGTCAACATCCTACCCTCTGCCAAATATATCACTCCACAGACAGACAACAGAGGTCACAGAGTGCATTACAAAAAATCTTAAGTACATTAAAAGTGTTATGAGAAACATCAATAATTATTTCACTCAACGTGACTGGACAAAACCAAAAATTCATTTCTGTCTGTGTTAGATCCAGGTTTAAATCTCTTATACTTTGTGTTTGGCAGAGAAGCACAAAAACCCGAATGAAATGTGAAATCAATAGTGACACTGGACTTTCTCTGATGCTAAATGGCTTTTTGAAGAGTGGCTGACGTCCGCTAATTACGCTGCACCTCATGTATAATTGCCTTAATTGTTTAATTTGGACTAAAAGTGACTACTGCACTGTCACGTAATCAAGGCTTCATGTATATTCATGACTTTGGCGAAGTTCAAGGAAACATATCACTTGTTTAAATAAGCATTTACTACCTTTTGAAGCACTGAGGTATTGAAAGAGAAAATCCATAAAAGCATGGTACGTCCGCATCACTTACTGAAATGGTCATTACATTCTTCCAAAACAGAGACCCATTTGAATCTGCACACAAGCACTCAGTACGCAGCCGGATGCATCACTCTATGGGGGCGCAGTTTGTATTTTAGAGCCTCGCACCCCACCTCTGTGTGAGGAATCAAAATAATTGTAATTCAAAGCACAGTGACAAAATACTCAACTGCAGCCATTTTTAAAACGCAAAAGTCCCGTATGATCAGGAACGATTAAAAATGTATTTCACTTGAGATTGGGGATCTTCTATTCTCTGACCTTTAGCAAACGCATTTAGAGGCCTTCCCTGTCGCCGATGTGGTCTGTAATTAAACCTCAGTGGCTGACGGAGCCCCAGTAAAGCCACCCCATTCCCCCTTTTGGTTCTTATCAAGCCCAGGGGAGGCTGAGGGTTTGCAATAAACAATGGTCCTGCAGTCTTCGAGTCTCCTTTGAAGGAAGAGGAGGCAGACAGGGAGAGTACTTATGATTGCTAGAGATAGAATGAGAGAGAGAGATGGAGAGGTAGGAAGAGAGAGCACAATTTTATTTCAGGCCAGAGTGGAGCAGAGATGTAGAGTTTGCTTTACCCTTCCTCTTGTTTTATTGATTTTTTAACAAGACAATCAAGATGAAATCTGATCCCAAAAATGTCCAAAACGGACTAGAACAGAGAAAACAGAGAACATGCTCACAACACTCGAGGGAGCTACAGTGCATCAACCTTGGAGCACCAGACGCAGCAATCTTGATCTTGCCCTTCTCCAACGGCCATTCTCTTTTTCTTATCTGGCTGTATTGTCAGGCTCAGCGTGTAGAGTTGGAATGTTCTTTCTCTCTTAAACAGTTTTTAAAAATGCACAGGGTTTTGTACAGCTGCCTGCCTGGAGAAGATAGGTAGAATCAACAGGATGATACAGACAGGGGCTGAGTGCCTTCTATTGAGAGGGATGACACTTTTTCAAAATAAAGCGCTCCACAGCTGTCCTTTTTGTCACTCCTGCCTACATTAACAAACAATGCATGCAGCAGTAAAAGTGTGATGGTACATCACTGCGAGATGTACACAATCAAAGGAAAGTGGCAGCTGTATACATAAAAAGTGTGACGAATCAAATGTTGCACGGAGCGTTTCAATAATATAGGTCTGCTCGGCTATTCATAGAGAGAAGCTGCGTCTGCAACGTTGTGCTCCGCCTGGGACCTGTTTCCATTCACAGGAGCAGTGATTAAACCGAGAGAACTCTTTCACCATTCAGTGCAAGAAATCGCAGCACAAAAGCCAAAGATTTCTATCTGTCCCCGAATTTCCTATTCATTCCCTTTTGTGTCACGCTTTTCAACTCTAATTAAAGAAAAGTAAAGTAGCCCCACAGCCGCTCCGAATATACCAATCAATGTCATGAATATGCATGACAGTGGATGTATCTGCCACGCGTGATGATGGTGGAGAGAGACAACGCAGCTACAAGTGAATTCTCCTTAAAGACAGAGGAAGAATGTCTGTATACATTATGCACCGAGGATAAAGGAGAAAGAGCTCTTGGGAAGAGAGGAAGGAAAGAGGGCAGAACATTGAGCAAGCATGTGTCACTCTTGCCTCTCATGAGAGCAAATTGAACACTGGTCACCCTGTTCACAGCTTCAGCTAACCTGGTTCCATCCTCTGATGGACGCGCTGTGTGAAACATGTTCTAGGTGAATGCTATAAATCACTAGGCCACGCCTCAAGTGTCTCGGCTTATTATGCACACACACACACACGCACACGCACGCACACACACACACACACACACATGCACTTACACCATTGATTCAGCCTCAAGACAAATCCATTTCCCCCTGATGGATTCACTACTCCTTAATGGGCCTATTTTACATTGTTTGCTTTAGGTAACACGTCACGTCTTTGAAATTCGCTGAGATCTTAGATCAATGGTCCTTTATGTAAACATCAGAGCAGAGGTGATCAGTCTCCATGTGCGCCATTATCATACTGACAAAATGCATGATCAAGGTGCTCATAAGGTGGCAAAAACACATTACTGTATGTTTCTGGTCTTAGGAAATTAGATTATAAAATTATCACTTACTGCCCACCACAAATGCAAATTACATTTGGAAACAGCTAATGCGCAGAGATGAAACTGGAACAGAGCCATATCCTCACACAGTCAAATTATTCTTAGTTTGCCACAGGCACAGAAGAGGTACTTGGCCACATCATCTTTTTTCTAAACAGAAATTTACATGGCTGATACTGTTTTACAATTAAGTCAAGCAGAACAAAAGTGCAGTTGAAGTAAATGCACTTCCTGGGGAAGGTACGAAATGCACTCGATAGGTGGACTGGAGTCAACTCAAGGTCACATCAATCAGAATGTGCAATGATCATTACCCTTGTGATCCGCAATGGCATTTTTGCTTTGGATCCCATCAATGAACATAAAAGTGAAGCAAAATGGTTCCCTGGGTGACCTTGCGCTCATAATGGTGCGCCCTCTATTTTAGTCACCATTCTGAGTATGAACAAGCAGAAAGCTCCTTTTCCATCAATGGTTATTAGTTTTATTAATGGAAGCTTTTAGGTGTGATCACGTCTCTATTAACCCTGTTACATTTACAACCGGTTTTACTGAAGTCCCGCTATCCCTCATAGACCGTACAGTATATACGACACGTTCAGGGTGGGAAGCTCAAATACCGGGATAATGTCGCACTGCTGTGTTCCAGGTTGCGAGACGTATTCGCACAGGGAACCTGACAAATAGTTTTCATTTCACCACTTTCTGATTGATCAGCGACTGAAAGACGATAGATAGTGACAATCTGTAAACATTAGCAGCAAGACAGCAGCTAACATTAGCATTAAACCGCTTCCTGGCTAACATCGCCGTTTGATAGCGTTACATGACCAGCCCCTTCAGGCCAATCAAAACTGCTTGGAACACACTTCTGCGTTCGGTGTAATCTGTATGAACATTGCACAGAAATATGTGCTCTAGTGAGCTTATTGTCACATTACTGACTCGACCAGAACATTTCTTGGGTCAGGTAAAGAGACAGCAGGATAGTTATACATTGAATTGCAAGCTTGCATCCAGTGCATTTTACTTTCAGGCTTAATTAAATGTGTCCAAGATGTGCATGGATATTTCATCATATTTCCCTATCATACGGTAATGTTAGTTAGGAAATGGCTGAATGCTAATGTTAGCTGTCGTCTGAGGGTGGCTAATGGGCTATCAAACATGTTGTTGTGCCCTCAAATATGGCCCGATGTCCCTCCAGATTGTCTTTTCAGTTGCTGATCAACCCGGAAGCTTTGAGAAATAATGATTTGTGAAATGTTGATACGATTTGGAACTTGGATCACAGCAGTATGACATTATCGCATCATTTGAGCTTCCCACCCTCAGTGTGGCATCGGAGGAAAATGGCCTCTGTGAATATGGTCTATTGCAGGACACATTGTAGCAAGTAATTTTATCACCTGTCTGACCTGTTTTCCCACAAAACATCCACTGGTGGAGTTTGCATCTTTGGTCATTTTTGATTTACCTTGCCACACATTTTGCCTTCCATTTATTTTCTTCCCAGCAATAATGTTTGTGTTATAGGTGTTCTGTTGTCTGTCATCATCCTACGGTATGGTATGGACACTTAGGATTAAAGGCTACTAGTAGGAGGACGGCTTAATTGGCTGTAACTCACCAGGGCCACCAGCATTGAATGAGGCCCACTTCATGATATATTAGAGACAACTGAATTCAATGAAGCGACAGTCAGTAATTAGACTTTGAGAATAAAGGATAGGTTTGAACAGGAGATAAAAACAAGGATTTTAAAGCTGTTATAAAGCTACCCAGTCTGTTATGTTTCTTTTTGGTGCTAAAAAACAGCTTGTAAAACCTTTCCAGTGAAAGACTGACGTGTTTGGGGATCTCTGAAGTGAACATGAGTCATTGGCTAGCTGTTACTGAGAAATCAATGTTTTACTCCCCAACATTTGTTGGCAATTACCCAACAGTTGGATGGGTAGAAGAAGAAATGACAAGTATGTGAATCTACAGTGTGTAGTTTTCTTTTCTCAATCCACAAAGTTAGAGTGAGGCTTTGTTAAAAGTCTGTTCTCGTTCTTCTTTAAACCCCCCCCTTCCTATCTACTTGTTTCATCATTGAACAATGACTAAAAACTGGAGGAAAAAGAATTCTTAGCTTGAAATTCTTTACATTTATTGGAGTGCATTCTTTATGAATTGACATTCTCATTTGATTTCACACACTGTATCCCCAACAATTAGAGAGACGGAGCGAGAAAGAAAGGAAAGGGATCTTCAGAGACAAGTTATTCCAAGAGCATGCGAAACGCGCCATAAAGCTTCCCAGTCAAACACACTCTTCTTCCTGCTTATATGCCCCGGTGGAGGGATGCACTCCAAAACGCTCTCTCAATGCATATTTCGATTATAGTTAAGGGGATATCTTTAATACCGTCTTCCTTGACTTGGGTAAAATGCTCAGGTCTCTTGGATATTGCTCTGCTTTCTTTCATTATTAAACTATAAATCATTTTACAGAGCAATGCTTAAAGAACTCAAAAACTGTTCCTGTTTACAGTTGCAGTAAAACACCATTCTCCACAATGCACAAACCTCTATAGCAGCTTATTAACAGTGACAGGAGGGCCATAAAAACAATTCATACAATTCATGTTTACAACTTGTATGACAGTACAAATAAATAAGCAAATGAACAATCAAAAACTGTACTCACTTATAATCAGTAATATTCACCTGCTAACATTTGAATTATCTGGAGCAGCTCAATTGCAGTTAGCATGTCCAAGTCAATATTGCGTATTTAAACAATGGTCATTTGTTTATGTGTTTACCAATTAAAATATGTTTGCTAATTAAAGTGATAACTTATTTAAAAGCCTACTGTATATACAGTACATCTTATGTGTCTTTTTTGTTGGTTTTTTTTTGTTTCCATGTGTGTGCAAAATTTGAAAGGGAGAGTTCACTCCAAACTCACAAAATATATAAAATACAATAAAGTGCCTAAAAATACATTTGAAAGACTGAACAGCTTCTTTCCAGGAATCATGACTCGGTTACTTAGAAGGAAGTGTGTGTATAGTCATTAATGAGAGGCTAGTTAACAAAGCTAACTAAGCCTGAGGAGGATGATATTAAAGTTCACATCTCACCCTGTCACAAGCATGAGCCTCTCGTCCATGAGCAGATGCACATTTTCTTCTGAGCAGTGATGTGGTTTAGTTCAGGAGAAGGAAAATAGTTCCTACATGAAACTGCTTTCTGGAAAGAGACATTGCTGTTGAGTTTTCAAATCTATATTTTGGCACTTGGAGCGCCACAAGTGAAGTGCCATCTAGTCTTATTATATTCTACAGAAGGCAGACTTCTCTACAGCCAATATCTCCAAAAGTCAGCAACTCACACCAAAACAATCTAGATGGATGATTAGCACTACAGGGAAAATATGTATTTCCGATTTTGGGGTGAACTGTCCCTTTAAATGACAACTTTTACCTTTGTGCATTTCGTAAATTAGCAGTATTTTGATTTTGAATGTGATTAAAATGAACAAATGTGTTTGTGCCGCAGGCTATCCTCGTTACACAGTGATTGGCGACCACGGTTCAGGAGAGCATCATTTGCGAATCCAGCGCGTCGAGCTGATGGATGATGCTGTGTTTGAGTGCCAGGCTGTCCAGGCTGCCATGAGGTCCCGTCCTGCCCGTCTCACTGTGCTGGGTGAGTCCAAATTAAACACACGCAGACACACACTCCAAACAACACCACTGTGGTAGCCAACCACCTCCAGTCACCGAGGTGCAAAACAACTCATGGATAGGCTTCACTGGCGTCACTGGCTTCTCACACTCTCATTTGTTTTTTCATGCTAGTTTGAGGGCAAAATGATAAATGCATCTCAGAACTTGTCCTTATTGTTGTCTGAGCTATGTGTCTATCTGATCTTTCACTGGAACAAATGGAGAAGAAGCAGCATTCTGCATTTGTTTGGTACAATCCTCTGATCAACGATCAATTAGCTCATAGGCATCATCCCAAATATTGAGCCCAAATCTACACTCTTGTGCCTAAACCCTGGATAGAAGTACTACCAGACCCTGAACAGAAGTGGTGCTTCGCCACAACAAAAGTATGCAGGACATGTCCTTGTTTACTTTCCAATTACACAGAAAACACACACACACACACACACACATACAAAAAAAACAAATATATTCACATGCAGTCTTATTCAAAACTTGATAAAATATCTGCAGTAAATCCAGAGAACAAAAGACATATTTTGTATTGAAACCATCAGAAAGAAATTAAATCAATGCTATTTTTTCCAATTTGGCAGACAGCGTCAATACAACTAGACTTTTACAGAGCCTTACATTTCCACTTTAATTTCCTTCTCCTGCATGCAGCCTCCGTTTTCATTATTACTGTAAGCTTGAGAGGTTAGTGGTTCTTAATTAAACTTTATCGGGTTATCATTCAGCGTTGCCATTTCTGCCTCATTGACTAGCGCTTGTGCAATCGCTGGCTCACGTCTCTTTCGTTGGCCGTTCAAACTTCCCCCTGCTCTCCCGAAAGATAGCTGGAGTCAATGACAGAGCAAAAGAGAAGAAGGGAGAAGGATGAGGAGGAGAAGAGGGTTGAGAGAGGGGAGGTGGTGGTGTCTGCCACGGAGTATCCTCGCCACGAGCGACCGATCCGCCTTATTGATCCAGCCTAATGAAAAGTGAAACTAACGATTATAGGGGAGAAGGAAGCAGGAGAAAAAGAGAGAGGGCAAGACAAATTGTGGTATAACGTTTCTCTGGCTGCAAAGCCCCCCTACAAATGGGTATGAACGAATAATTGCGGACACTTCTACAGAGAGCTAAAAATGTCTGTTATAACTGCTTTTTCTAGTCGAAATGTTTCAAAGTAGCTGCTCTGGCATAGTGTTTATTGCAGAGTGTTAAGGAGGGAAAGACGAGTCACTGACAATTCAAGATGTGCATCCTCACACTGTCTGACAGTGGATCTGGTCAATTTTATAACATTCAATTTAGGACATTTTAGGCTTCAAAATAACATATTTCGTGGCACTTTCTCTAGCCTTCTTCATATATTTGGGAGTTTTCATACACATGAAATTCCCATTTCATTTGAAAACCCCTATGTAGGAGTGAATAGCGGCCATACAGACCCGAAGGAAATAATTCTTGTGTTTTGTTTTTTTGGTTTGTTTGTTTTAATCCCCATGACACTGTGTTTTTCCCAATTTGGCAAACCCTACACTGACAACTCAGGGTAATTAAAACAAAGAAACAAATTATTTGCAAATGCTCCACTTTGCTTTGGACTGCAAGCAACGTGTAGCAGCAAGATGTGAGAATGAGAAAGGGAATGCCTTCATCACCTGCTTGGCTGATTGAAGGTGAGAGAGTTTATCATTACCCCCCATAAGCCGGAATAGAAAGTGTTTGTTTAATCCCCTGCCGAGCTAGCTAACTCCTGAGAGCACTGCCAGGGACAACTCCAGGCTGACATGCACACAAGGTAATGGAGGAAATGTATGCAAAGGCCTGTGTCACTGCAAACTCCTAGCTGTCAATTACTTGCCAGTGGTGACAGAGTGCGTGTGCTGACTTGGAAGACAGCTACACCTATGCAGGCACACACACACACACACACACACACACACAAATACTTACGCAAATACACAATATGCTTACATACACACACCCACACCCACCAGTGCACACACTCACACGCATCCCCCCTTCTCCAAGCTGACAGCAGAATAAATCTAAAACTCTCCCCTCCATCCTTCATAACTCAATATCAGCCCAAACTCCTCCATGTGCCGTATCAGAGGAACTTCCCTCCTCGAGACTTTGATAGGCTCAGAAGTAACGTAACGGAGAAAGACCTTTATCACTGCCAAAGACTAGATACTGTGTGTTTTCCCTCTCCACAATGTGCTGAGGTTGTCCTTGAGAGCCGCACAGTTCCTTCGAGTCCTTCCCTGACCTGCCCATGCACAAGAAAATGCGTAATAAGCCTGTTTTACTTTTATTCATTTCAGCCAATATTTCAAGTGCAAGGGTGATGAAGAGGAAAACACTGAACACCTCAGCATTTCTAAACAATAATGAAGTTCCTTCATCAGATAGCTCCGAGAAGACGGTGAACTTGACCCATCCGAGTGTTTGAAAGGCTCGCAGGCTTACCTTCACATGCCAAAGGAGGATCAAGGTCTTGTGAATTAGTCATGAAGGAAGAGAACGGACGGCTTCAGGTCCAAAAAAGACCCCTGAGGCTAATTATATCCCTTGCAGCGAGTTGGCTCTGCTCCAGACCTTTGCTCTAATCTTTCTACCTCAGGTTGGGGACAACTAGAACCAAGAGAACCAAGATCACCGCTGTTTGATTTAGCTCTGAAAAACTACTTTAAGGTGTTCTGTTTTGTTTTATGCTTTTGTTTTTTGTTAATCCGGAGCACGTCATGATGAAATGCCATTTATTGACTCATCATTGACATTTTAATACATCAGTCTCTGTCTGAGATGTTTTTGTTCCTCTGTTTCTATCACTTTGTCTTTTTTCTTTCTGTATGACTCACCGAATCATCCCTAGTTAATTCTGATTTATTTTATTACCGAATCCCCTTAATTTAAAAATACTGTATTAACAGGATACACAATTAATGCAGAGCTCATTCGTGCATCCATTTAATCTCTGTTAATTGAAGTTTTTAAATTGCTCGTCACGTATTTACTTTGCCAGAGATAAACTCCAAAGATAACAAAGTGGCTGAGATGACTTACTATTGTATTCATTAATCAGAGTTGAACTGCTATCACTACCACGATGTAAAGTCCTTTCTCACTTTTTCCTGATATGTAAAGAGATATTTTTTCCCCCTAATAACAACATTGCAAAAGGATGTGACAAAGTGTTGGCTTTTGAACAAGGGCAAGCAAGCGTGGCTTACACTCAGATGCATTTTTGACAAACATTTCATAATTACTTACCTCTGTGTTTCAGCTCTGCCCACGCAGGGCCACGCAGGTCACTTTAGACCATATTAAGGTCAGGCAGAAGTTAAGAGGTTAACCTTTCTTGACAGAAATAAAGAGGGGTTACGAAGCTGGACACTTCATTAGGAGAAAATATTTCACCTCACTTAAAACAAAGAAAAACACATTGCTGTCAGGATGTTATCTGTAATATTCAACAATTACAGTTCGATCAGGGCCACTTTAGTCAAAGAAACTTAGATTCCCATTTGCATTAATTATATTCGGCAGTATGGCTCTGTTCTGGGAGCTCCCTGCCTTAGCCTTTCCACGTGCGTACGTGGAAAGGCTAAGGCAGGGAGCTAGGCAGCAAATACCCCCCCTGGGCAGAGAACAGAGCAGGCATCAATGACAATAGAAATGACATTGATTTAGTCGGACACCGCATTAAAAGGAGGAGCTGAGCCATCAGCTGAAGTGGGCTGGCTTTTGGATCAGCTGATTCAGCTGAGATTGTGAGCTGAGCTTGACTTCCATGGCCTGGCTGAACTGACGCAATGCTCAATTTGTAATTTCATATGCATTTCTTACAGAACACACAATATTTATCGGGCCAGTAAATTATCGCTCCAATAATGAGAATTTTTGTGTTATTTGTTATCATCCAACAATTAAATATTAGCCAATAAATAGAGACGATAATACAAAGCAAAATTGCCGTCATTGACTTAAGTAGCACAGCATCTACACACTCCGATACAGACCTGTGTACAGTCACACAGTGTAGACTAGAGAGCCAAACATGTCAACAAGGTGGACATTTTTTTTTACAGTTTCAGAGGACGACAACACAATTGTCATTTGCAATATAGGTTCCACAAGAGAGGAGGGAAAAGGTCTACGGGTTTTACCACAACAAATCTTAATAGAGCTGTGGAATATTAAATCATCCATCTTTGGTCACTACATCGTATCTTTTCTTACCCTCAGCTACGGATAAACATCAGGTTATGAACGTCTTTTTAAGATACAAAAATGTGAAATTATCGGGCATCTTATCGGTATCGGCCATGAGAAGCAGGGAATTATCGGTTTTCGTTATCCGCAAAAAACAAAAACATATCGTGCATCCCTAGTATACATTACCGTTAAAAAGTGTTGATGTTTTTCTTCTTTTTCTTCAATAATGGCTATTTTAAAATACATAAAAACTGCATAATTCAGACACAAATGTATCATTTACAGGGACGAATACTGTTATTTTTCTTTATATAGTGCCTTTTGTGGCAGGCGATTCCAAAGAGCTTTTAAATTTCATGTTAATAGTTAATCATTAAATTACCTTTAATTTTAAAAGTACATATTCCACACATATTCCAAAAATGAAAAATAACAGATATCAATGCATGGAGTGTGATGCTTCATGTTATTGCTGCTGTGAGATGACGGCCTGTCCATCATGCGATGTTGGGCGCTCTACTTATCGGGTTCACCCATCCATCCATTCATTATCTATCACCACATTTCCTATGCAGGGTCACGGGGGGCTTTAACCCCATATCTCGTTCATTTAATTGTTAAAATGAAATGTGAATAGAGTTGTTGCAGGGGGTGAAACTTTAAAGACATTCTACAAGATCTTTCAAAGTGACAGGCCTCCATAAACGCAGCCTGACGCTGGTCTTCTGACAAACATAATTGATAACACGCCATTTGAATGAGCCATTGTGTGCAAGATATTTGTTTTCCCCTTCCTGCATTGTTAATGTTTTGGACCAGTGCTGTAGTGACAATATTAATATACACAAAAGCTCAAGGGTATCTTTTGTTGTTGTTATTTCCAACTGCCAAAGCTGAATCAGCCCATTCTCTGGATAAGTCTGAATTCATTTAGTTGTCAAGGATCACACCGCCATTCCTCCAGTAATGGCGGTGAACTTTGAAGGGAGGGGGAAAAAATACTGAGGAATTAGAAGTTTCAATGCTGAAAACAAGACACAGATGTTCTTCTACCCAGTGCACGAATGTGTGTTTTTTCAAAAACGCTGTCCCTGTTCTCTACTGAGAGTTTGTGAGCTGTTTCACTGCTAATTCAGCCAGTGATTATGCACAGGGAGGGGTAATGGCTCGCCAGTGATGGGTCTTTAACAGGAGACATTGCTTGCAACTCTGACTATATAACAATGAGTGCAATTTAGCGGCTGTTGTTGTTGTTATTTCTTGGAAGAAAAGCTTACACAAAGAAGTAATTTTCCTCTCTTCTCTGTCTTTTCACCTGTGCAATTATTGCGATTGAGGCGTTCGGTATTTTGTGTAAGCAGTGTCAGGGTAGCCTCTCTAGAGTGGTGTGACAGGCCAGCAGGACTAGAAGTTTGGTTACTCTGTGATGTTGATTTATTGCCTCTTTATGACTAGGAGCAAGAACTTTGTGCCTAAGAACTTTTATATGCACATGTTTTTTTTCTGAGTGCTGCTGTTGAACTTGTCTGTGTACATGCATGTGAGGCACTCAAACATGAATTTGCAGCAGACGAAAGACAAAAAGCTTTTCAGCCTCCCATGTAAGTAACCCATTTCTCTTTTAGAAAAGTTAATTTAGGTCAAGCCAAGCAACTCAGCCGAAGTACAGGGAGAGATGTAGCACCCTAAACGGCAGTCATTCTGAGGAAATATATGCTTGTAACCTTTATGTTACACTGACTTTTCTGCCATTTTGTCTTAAATTGACGAGGCAGAATGATAACTACATCTATGATATCAGAGAGGCTATGAACAGGTGCGTGATTATGGCAGACAGACTGTATGTAGGATGTCTCTCTCTCCGCATTTCAACACAAGGAGGAGAAATGACACGAATACATCTGTGCTCTGCAAAAACAACAGTACCAACTGTGTACAGGTGCTGAGCTGATTTGAATTCACTCTACACAGTAAATCGGTTTGCTTCAGCTAACTGTGATTGATGTTAGCAAACTAATGGTTGGCATGAAGAAAAATGTAAAAACCATGGGGGCTAATAATTGGCAGAACCTTCAAATAAGCGATTTCTTTTTTCTTTTTTTCTTTTCTAACTTCAAATGTTAAACCTGAATCCCAAATTTGCTGCCTCCCTGCCCTCAAGCTCTCACTTACACACACAGATAGCTGTATAGCTGGGTGGTGAGCAGTGATGCGAGCACTGTCCCAGTCTGTGGAGATCAGCTTCTGGCTTCATGGCTTCTGTGCTGTGAAGGCGCAGGCTCTGCACGTCTCTGACAGCTCTGGCAGCTCCCCACTCCTCATCTCATCTTCATCTTTCCTTCTCTCCTTTTCATTTGGCACTGCTTGCTCGATAGATCATGACACCAACACTACCATCAGATTATTTCTATGCTGCTAACTTGAAACAGCAAAAATGTTTTCCATTTATACCTCAGCCTGTAAATCTTCTGGTTAGGCGCCCGTTCCATCCTGTTGCCTCCGCTTTCTTCCTCCACCTCCTTTTTTTCCCCAGTGCTTCCTTCTTCCATCACGTTCGCCCTCCCAGTTTATTATTCGTTACCATGTGGTAGCACACACTTTCTTGCAAATCAGTCCTCTGCTGCTTTTATATTTGGTGTATCATTTTGTACAGTCTGTCATCCTTTTGTGTATTGATCTCACTTTCTTTTTCAGTCATTCACTCATACTCTCGTATTGTGTGTGCGTGTGCGGATCTTCTGGCTTTCAAACAGATGTAGAGTGACAGCACTTGAAGAGGGCGGGTGATTTGGGCCAGTGAGCCACGCACATCTCTTGTAACCACCTGCGCTGGGTGTCCCTCTCCTATCCTTTTTGTCTTCTTTTTTTTCCCTGATCTATCCATCACAAACTCTGCAAGCTGTCGCAGTCGGGTGACAGGCGGCCCGTGCAAGCGTTCCTCTGAAATAGACAGGCAAGTCAGGAAGCTCATTGTTGTTCAGGACACGTCTGCTGAAGCAAAGCATTACAGCAGCTACACATTGCCAGCCTCTCCTCTCCTCCCCTACACCATCCAGCCTCCTTGTGAGGAGCCCTCCCTCATTCATTGGCCCCCAAATGCCCTTTTCTCCCTTGCCTCTCTCATGCCCCTGAAAAGCTGGGATGTTCACAGGATTTCATTGGCTGCTTGGGAGAAGTTCCCCCAATACTGGTTTGACCTGGAAAACCCAGCAGGTTCACCATTAGCACCACCAGTTTTAAGAGTGGAGGACTTCCCAGCCAACCCATGTTATTAGCTTCTCCTCACATAAATTAAAATTTTATGTTTTGTGTTTAGGGAATTTTATGCTCATGCATATCACAGGATAAAAGGGCTTTACGACCTCCAGGGTTTATTCAGGCTCCTTTTGGAGGTGACGGACTTACTGCATTGCACTGTTGAGTTAATTACACATCAATATGCCTTGGTCTCATTTATGGCTATGTTTGATTGTGCAGTTAAAGTAAATGATCTCACTGAAGTCCAGGCTGTCTGACATCACTGTCTTTTTTTCTTTTTGATTGAGGTGTCAAGGTGGGGTTTACCGTCAGATATGTCTAGCATTGGTAGATTTGGAGTGAGGCATGAAATGACTCCCGAGTCTTATCTCAATGTGGGTGAGGTGATGGTCCAGCCTTACAACAAAACAGTGGAATCACTCATCAAAGGGACTTGGGTTAATCAAAGTTGTGACATAACTACTGGATTTTTCCCTCAAACAAACAAACAAAAAAAAAAAAGACTGTTTGGGGCTTATAACCTACCATGATGTATATGATCTAGCTAAGCCATGGGTCAAAGTAACCCTAAAAAATAATGAAGTACCTGTATCTTACAGCTATTTTAAAGTCTTGAGTTGAAACTGCATTACTTAAATCTGCAACTAATACAGACATTCCCAAAAAAAAAGCACATAGTCCTTCATGACTAATGTGCTATCAGTTATCTTTGATTTGTTTAACGGTAACGTATGTGTCCATGCGTATGTGTGCCGACAGTGTCCGTGTGTGTGCATCCACAGGAGAGTGCAAATTTGTGAACGTGTTGAAAGGGATTGAAAGAAAAAGCAGCGAGCGGAGCAGAGTTTGCAGAGAGTCAGCCTTGTAATTAAAGAAGAGCGATCAATCTGTACCACTGACCATACTTATGCCAAGTCCATCGAATGGCTGCAGTAAAGAGCTAATTTAGAACCATTAGGGACTGCCGAGTTTGCAAACAGCCCAGTAATGATGATGGCTGATTCAAGTTCAAGGCTTGGCCTCTGTATAACTGTTAGACCTGGCAGTCATAAGGCAGGATCAGTGGAAGATCTCAGATGAGGAGAAAAAGCTAAATATCAATTTAAATGAATTTTTTCCTAGTCATTCATATGCATTCAATGGATCTTGGGTTATTGGTCACATCTTCCTGTTTTGTCAGCAGACATAAAGGCTTTAACCTGCCAATAAAAAGAGCACAGACGGTTCCTCTATTACAATAATATTGTGTAATATAGCTGCCTTTTTCACCGGGGTGAGAGGCCTTTTTCCATGCTCTTTCAGATTTCAAAAAGATGCCAAAGCAACACAATCTGACAGCCTTGGACATATACAGAACATAATTTCAGTCCAGGCTGACAAACACAGTGTCCACCTTGCCACCCTCTGCATACAGTAAGAGCTCAAACACAATGGGGGACAGAAAGAAACAAAGGTATGGAGGCAGCCAGCCATGTCCTCCCTCTACTGTCTCTTCAGCATTCACCCTCAGTGTCTTGCTGGCAGGCAGCCATCCAGGGGGACATGACCTGAAAGTGTAGCGGTGCTCTGTTTGGTCTGCCTGTGACCTCCTCTCTCCCATGTAGCTCCACTATGCACAAAATCATAAACTCCTTGCAGAGTAAGCTGTGACTAATGGACAACATACGGCTGAATATTAGGAGACAGTTGAGACGATTTAAGGTCAGAGGGAAGCACATAGTGACAGTCTGCGAGGCTATCACCTCGTTCATTGTGGCGTCACCTTCTGACCCTGTAGCAACCTATTTACAGATACTGATGTGCTGTATAACAATAAATGTAGCAGAAATATTTCTTCCGAGAGAGAGGGAGCAATAAAAAAGTTCTGAAAGTTCTGAGCACTTGTGGGCAACAACATGAAAAAAAAAATCAGCTCACTGGATGTGCAGTGAGTATTCAAGCCTGAGTCCTATCACTCACATACTGTCAGACTTTCCTTTCTAATCTCCCCCTCACCATAAAAACCCTTTTATAGCTGCTTTATATGCTTGACAGTTAATTGATGTTTCAGTCATATGTGCATGGGGCACTGACAGCAGGCCAAGAACACTGGATCTTCACAATCAGCTCTCACGGTGCTATCACCAAGCCTCACATTTTGTCCGTTTTCGTTAATGATAAATGGGAGAGCTGTTTGAGAGTCCCGGCTCATAGTACATTTCGCACGCTCCCTGTCTCATTTGCATACCATGCAATAGCTCTAGGCCTATTCTTCGCATAAGACTAAACTAATGTGATCTTCTTGACCTTGTTTCCAATTGCTGATAATGGAGCAGAAGGTGACCACGTTCTCACAAAGATTCTTTCCTAGCTGCCTAGATCAGCACACTCCGTTGTCTGATCTGCTAGTGCTGACCTGAGATTCTTCTCTTCCAACCCTCTGCATATTAATGAAGACCAGATGAAAGGGAGCCAGCCAGAATTAACACCGCATTTCAAACTCAAATACACAATAGGAACTAGTGAGTGGGAATTGCCTTTGAAATAGCAGATTTACTGGTCCAGCTGGTCAGAGCTATTAGTCTGGTCAAGTCCAGACTTCACTCTTCCCACACTGGTCTGATTCAGTCCTTACTCATTGTAAATGTGTGGTACTGATGGCTATGTTATCTGGTAATTTGGAACATTTTCTGTGTTTGTTAGTCAATGACCTTTTACAATACAGAGGCGTTAGTCATAAGAGCAAAAGACCAATATGCCGCCCCCATGCACTAATTAACCACAGCACTCGAAGACTAAGATGAGCTTTTCTGTGACAAAGAAGTGGAGTGCGATGTTCCTGTGGATGACCAGCCTCAATGTGCTGCTCTGGATGATGCTACAAATGATATGTGACCATTTGTGATAAGAGCAATTTCAGCTTAATACTGCAACAAACGCTCAGTAGCTACTCTGTCAGAAATGCAACTAATGTCTAGTTTTGGGGAAGCTACTATGAAAGCTTAGCTTTACAAGCTACCAATTACATCACACCGGAAGACCTAGAAGTTAGCCTAACTTAAATAGTGACATTATTTAAAAAAAGATTAAATTGACACGGTACAAGTGATATGAAATTATATCAATGGCCTTCTCCAGGTGGAGGTATTGCACCAAGCATGCTTACTTAATTAGTCAGGCAACTTCTTAAATAATGTGCATTAACTTCTCTGAATATTTGTTAACAAATAGCGGTAATCAATACATATGACTAATTGTCACCTTATATGTTCAAGTGCATTGCCCGGGCATGCCCTCACATGATGAAAGAAAAAGGTGATGGGGCTGCTAAAAGGGGGGTTCAGTTATAATAAAGAATTAATAGAAGCATAAAAATGTAAAACAAAAAAAATCATTTTCTTTAACGGCCCAAAATAGTTTGTACTGTCAGTAGTTAACGAAACAAAAAATGGCAAAAAAAAATCACTACAAATTAATCACTATGCAACTATGAAGGGACCAACAAGAAAATGTAGTTGACTAGTTTAATTAGATGTAGTTCACCCAACACTGCTTATATCCTTGTCTTGTTTTGCAGATGCATTTTCGATGAACAGGAGAGTACTAACCTCTCTGACTAACACATCGCATCGACTGTGATTTACAATAAAAGTCCCCCAGCATCTCAGCTCAGTGCTTTTAATGTGAGGCCGGAAATGTTGCTGCCTCACATTAAAAGCATCGACAAAAGCTGTATTAACTTAGCAGTAACTTCATACAGCTCTGCCATTAGGAGAGTGAACAGTAAGCACTAAGGCTGAGATCAAATTTGAAACAGAAACATTCCACATTTCAAGTAATCCCTTCTGCGGAGGACATTAATTTCAATCTTTGTTGGGATGGGTAATGATATAAATAGCTACGTTAGTACATTGAATGTCTATTAATTTAATGAAAATCATAAAGATTATAACTTTAAAGGAGAGGTATCTAGGTCTGTGATCAAACTAGAGGTTTTGTTTGATCATTTAAAAAAAAACACCTTTACAGAAAATTAAAACTAACAGTGAGTTAAATAAAGTGATAAAGATTGAAGAGTGAAACGAAGATTGTTATGTAATGTAAAATACTACATGCAATCTTTTCTGGCCCTACGTTCTAATTTATAGCTGCCATAAAAGAGCCCTTTTTATACTTATTGTCATTAAATGTACAAAACAGTATCCTGAATTACATTTTCTCTCTTTTCATCTCACTGCTGTTTGACAGCAGAAATCTGGCCCATAACAACCTTCCCTCCAATCATGATTCTTTTGCAGGGGAATGTGGCAGCTGCCTGCAGCCTTTGATTTCATCTTGCCCCAGATCTGCATTGTAATGAGCACTCGGGTCAATCAATAATTCACTGCAGTTTCAGTTAAAAAAAAAAGAAAAACAAACACATCAGGCCATGGGTAAAACAGCAAAATGACTTTGATCAGTGCCCTCTACAGGCACATGTAGCACTGCTGCGATGCTTTCTACTCTGTTTGTATTTGTCAGAGCTGAGAGATGGAAAAATACAGTGAACAAATGCATATATGCGTGTCTGAGGGGGGTTATACATCGATAATGCCTCCCTTTATGTGTGTGTTCTTGGTATATAGGGGAAATCAGTTCTGCTTTGACTGATGCCGGTGTTGATTGTTATTGAGAGTCACAAGTAACAGTACTTGTGTAAACACATACATGCTAAATTTATATCTAACTGTGAAGTGTTTACCTTGTCTGAATTCTTGATATTTGTAGTTAGTGTTGTGGAAAGGCAACATATCCGAATAACAACAAATATACCAAATATTACTTCTAGAAGAAGAAGAAGAAGAAGAAGAATTCATGTGTACTATAGAGATGGATCCAATCCAGTATCGGTAATGGATTCCCATCCAGATGTAATTCATTCATCACATATCGTTTAGATATCACTGCTCTAGGTAACGATCTGGATTCCACAGTCTAAAGTTTTTATAGCCCCCTGGCGCTAACGCCAGTAGAGCTTGTAGCCAAGGATGCTAATGCGACATGCAGGGCTCGACACTAACACTTGCCGTGGCCAGTAAAATCTGTGTTGGAGCAGTGAAAGGCCTCATGAAGTTATTCTGCGCGACAAGTGAAAAATAAATGTGATGTATCTGAAAATAAACTGCGTACTGTGTCACAGAGCTCCAGCTGGGCTCCAGTTGAGCTGCGTGCGAAAGAACCAATCATTAAACAGGACTAATGTTAGAAATCTAACCATTGTGTCTTCCCAACGAGGGCTGCACTGCAGTGTCGTCTTGGAGACGATGATTCCATAGAGTCCGATGATAAACCCAACACTGGATATCTTTTGTGATTATTCATTCTGTGACGTTAGCTTTATCTCCCTTTAAAAAAAAAATATTATTAGCAACACAGTAACTCAAACAGAAACTTTAAAGTCTTACAGTCTTACACCGCCCCACAATGGTTGAAGGACACCATCATACAACTCCATGGTTCTCTAGCTTGCACTAACATCTTTAATGGAGACTTAAATAACAGGGCCACTGTCATTATGGATTAATTTCTGCATAAATAAAAAAAGGGGATCGGTGCATCTTTAATGTCTACTTTACTGATAGTCCATATTTTATGTGAACTACACAATCCATGGCTAATGCCCTCTCTTTCTGTGCGTCAATAGTTCCCCCGGAGAACCCAGTCATCAGTGGAGGGCCGGTGGTGAGCCTACGGGCTGGGGACCCACTCAATTTGACCTGCCATGCTGACAACGCCAAGCCAGCAGCCTCAATCATCTGGATCCGCAATGGAGAGGTCCTCAATGGGGCCATGTACTCCAAGGTAAGCATAGAGGTGTGTGTCATACCAGGTTTGAAAACCGAGTGGGGAAGGGTGGAGAAGGATTGCATGGTGGCTGTGCTCTCTATCTTCAGACCAGATTCTTTCTTTTTTTCCTAAAAGTAAGCTGCAATAGGGAATGAAAATACATGTTACTTTCCATTTCTGCATGTGCTGCTTTGCTGTAAATAACTACTGCAGAAGTGCTAAACGTCCATGAGACGTTTCAGGGTGACTGCTTGAGTCACCGGTGGGAGTTTGCCTCAGCATCCAGACTGCTTTTTGAAATGAAATCCCTTGAAAATCCAGGTTGTGTTTTGATTACAAACAAAAAGATGGCTGGCCTTTTTTTTCCCAGTATACAAATCAACTCAGACAAGCAGATGGCAAGATCATGGAACTGTCAGATGTCCTTCACTGACATTCGTCTCTCTTCATCTTCCCAACCTGTTATGAAATCTGCTATGTCACTTTGTGTGCTGGAATCTGCCTGAACCTTTTCACAGCAAAGTATGATCTTCACTGACAGATCATGTTCCCACATTTGATATTGTGGTACGCAATAGCCACTGTTCACACCAGTCTGGTGGCGCGATCACCTGACCCCATAGACTCTTGACTGACTTTCACCATTAAGGCTAATCATGCAATCAACACTGTCATGTTCTATTTCCATTTAAACAAAGGACATAAAGAGACCAGGTACTTTAGAGCACTAACGCCTCCTCTCGCTCCCTGCACTGCCTCATCCCATTATCGGCTTTTTTCAAAGAGCAGATAAATGCCATTGATTGGGGTACGGCACCAGGCCGATTTGAATGAAGTGATTGCTGGAGGTGCCGCTTGCTAATGGTGGGCGGGGAGTGCGCTTCCTGCCTTCCTCTCAGGGCAAAGGCATATATATGAGGACATCCTGTGCTGGTAGCTGATGGATGCTCACATGCCTGCACTAAGCTCTAGTATGTCCCTCCTCCCTCCATCTCTATTGCCTGCTATTAAAAAGCAATGGGTTCAATTGAAGGGAGATGACTAGTTTTGGGGTCTGAAGAGCAGTAGAGGCACATTTGGTAAGCATAGTCATCTGCTCTGATGGTCTTCTCACATCCCACAGATGAAGAGGACTAATGTGAGCAGATGTGGTGGAGGAAATGGCTTTCCTGATGGTGTCATATCTAATGATAGTTCTGACCCAAAGATAATTTCACACTAAGGCCTCCAAAGCCTCATCTCTATGACCTCTTTGAAAACTATTTACTGGACCAGTGGTTGAAGAGAAAGTGTATGATTAAAGCTATGACTTAGCAGTAATGTGTCTTGGTTTTACCGCATAAGAGAGTCACTGAATTGATGCATCGCTTATCATTCGTGACCACGGCTTTCAAAAATCAGAACTGTACTATATTACGGAGGGGGCACCCCAAATTAGTAAGTGGCAGAAGTTTGTTGCAGTAAGGTGAATGATTCATATATCAAGACTAGCTGTGAAAATGTGGGAAGAGGAAATTAATGAATAATGTTCTGTCTTCCCTCAAACACTCATCTCCCACCTGCTCCAGTGGAGCTGCTGAGTGGCAAACGGCAGAGGACTGTTTGTAATGTGCAGCCTCCAGGTCTGAGCTGTGATTCGGAGGTGTGCACACTTGCTCTGTGTGACTTTTGCACTGGAGCGGTACAACATATCATCTGAAAAACATGATGCATTCCCCTCCCCGATGCTCTACATATGCTCTGGTGGCAAGATGAGGGTTGAGCAGGAGCCCGGGGAGTTATCTCAGTGTTAGGAGGTTTTTTTTTTAAATTATTATTATTAAAAAAAAGAAATAATTACATTTTTATGAGCTGTTCTTGATGGCAGAATAGTCCTTTTTTTATTGTATACCTTCTTAGTTTTGCAGCAAAATAGTGTTCATGTTTAATATCAGGTAAAAGTGCTAAAGTTGACACAGAGCTGCTACTGTTGATAGATATTATTTTGAGCAGGGGAAAAAAATCCCTTTTCCAATCCTCGATTTTCCCTATTTTCCCTCAATTGTGTGCAGCTGCCTGTTGTGCCACTCAGTTTCATTGTTCTTCTCTCATCCGTTATCTGTGTTTTTTTCTGTGTAAGTATTGCAGTTTAATCCGCACGCTCACTGACTAATTGGGTTGTAAAATGCTTAAAAACGAAGTAGACAATTAAGATGTGAGTGGGCATTTAACGCGTCATTTTTTTGTTTAAAAAAAAAAAAAAAAAAGGTGTAATTTTTCCAGCAATTGAAGAGAATATAAAGTCAAAGGGCTCTTTTCTTCCATCGTCAATATAATTAATTGTGCCAGTTTTAAAAAGACCTCAGAAGATTTTGGCAATTAACCTTTTTAACCTAAGTGTGATCTGAAATATAGATTAAATGACTGTTTTAATAACTTTAGAAATGATCTTTTTAGGGTGAGTAGTGCGTTAAGTTAAACAAAAGAAATCTATTTAACCTCACTGACCACAGTAAATGGTGTATTTTCACTTCTGCATCAATATAGAGTGGTCCAGAACTAAAAATGGCTGAATATAACCCAGAGATACATTTGGTAACTAATCAAAGACATGCTGGACAGCTTTACTGAATATTGATGATGTATAAATTATTAATTTTTGCTTACTTAGTAAATTCAGTACCATCCCTGGGAGGCATCTTTCCCCTACCTCCCCTATTACTGACCCAATCAAGGCTGTCCCTGACATGCCTGCCAGGTCTCAGTGGGTCAGTTTCATTTCTGACTTAATGTTTGGGTTTATATCTTGAGGGTTTGAATGAGTAATAGGCATGTGTTAATGTTTTTCATTAACTAATATACAGTATTAACCAAATTAGATTATTAGGTCTGAGATTGTATGGCTTAATACTGAAGTAAAATGTTTTTCAATATAATACATGATTTTTTTTGTTCATGTTAGTGGCAAAATACATTTTAAAGTTTTATACAAGGATTAATGGCACCTTTAACATAAATGCAGACGGGGTACAAGTTCATAGCAAACACTGAAGATTTAGGGCTATCAGTGAATTAGCTTGGCTGGCAGCACATCAAGTTTTATTCAGCAGATAATCAATTTGGTTCAGCCATTTTATTCAATTAGTAGATCATCCAGATGGCTTGAAGCCACTGACTGGTCTTCTAGTGACAGACCACCTTGTTGTTAAGCTTGGTTTAGCAGTTGCAGATTTAAGTTAAGCTTGGCTAGCTATTGTTACTATTTGTGAGAAAGAAGACAATCTATCTCAAAATATAAGGCAGACAGACAATAAGTATACCCCCACAAAATAATACCAAATATTTTGGATAGCAGAGAGATGTTGTAAACAAGCACAGTTCAAACTGAGACAAAAAGCCAGCAAATTTTAGACCTCAATTTAACATTTTGCCAAAGCAGCCCTGATGCACAGTCTCCGCTACTGTTTTTGAACGCATTAATCAACTTGATAAGCAATAGGTTGGCTTATTGCTGTGTGGTTCTTTGTCTATTTTACCCTGTAGTGGTCAGAAATCAACTGATGGAGCTTATAATATACAGGGAAAAAAGCGACCTTTTCCGTCTCAATCGTGTTACTTCTGCCGTTCCTCTCCCCGCATGGTTAAAAGTATTTGTCACAAAGGCTCCAGGCAATGATATGAAAATTTATCAATTTGTAATGTGGCATGGTGTTGAATTCAAAGCAGCAGCCATCTACCGCCCTCCCTAAGATTAATGACTTCAGACGGGTCCGGAGCGACGAGGGAAACAATCCTGATTGTCTCAGAAAGGATATTACATTGACATATCCTGCGTCTGACAGCTAATGCGTTCTGCTTTATAAGTGACTCACGCACAACTATGAATTTCATCACATGCTCTTCACATAAAAATGACTGACTTCGCAAAAATATGTATAGCATCTGAAATATCCCCTTATACTTATCTTCAATCCAATACTACAGATGTTGACATGAGAGGTATCTTGAGGTACTTCAGCTATGAGGTGGTTAGATAAAAAAATATTTCCATTGGAATGTCTTGCTGTCTGATTTTACAGGTTCAATTATTAAGAATGTGGTATGCTCAAGCGAGAAGGAATTCTTAAAAACAATACCTTGTATTAAAATAGAGAAATAAGGTTTGTACATTGACAATAAGCAGTTTGACTCCATTACTGATCAAAGTGTAGTGATTATGCAAGTTGATATATATTTATGCTGCTTAGGACACTGTAAGATACAGTGAAGTACCTGACTGTGTTGTCATGACACCTCAACTTACCTTTTGTGCCAGTACTTCACTATAACGTCTTATACTCTCCTTTGAGCCTCCTTCAAAGAGAGGGCAGGCAAATGCATCTTGACTTTGACTTGACCACGCTTTGCCCTGTTGTCCATGCAGCTTGTGCTATTCAATGATTCAGTTCAGCCCCACATTGGTCAACACAGACGATGCTGTTTCTGATTCTACTCTGGGAGTCTTTCAAAGCCATGGCAAGAGGCAAAATCATTGCTTACGAAGCTTCCAAGAAGAAGGAAAGGCGTAAACGCCCCGCCGAAATAGAAGTACAGCTTTCCGAAGCAGAGAAGACATTCATATCCTCTTTGTCTATGAAAGATCTATACTGTATCATTAAAACTGGCGAGGCAGTTGAGCGGTGCACTGGCAAGTAGGTCCAATTCCAACATTAAATCTGCTTCTGGAAACTTAACTTATCCTCAAGATATCGCAGTCGCATAAGCAGTATGCAATAAGTGCTGTGCGGGTGTGAAAAATGATCTGGAGATTCAACTAGTTTTGTTGAAGAAATTTGAGGTACTCAAGAGGGTAATAAATTAAGGCTGGAACACATAGGCATAGTTTTACTGATACGATAGCCATGAGAAAATAAAGGCTTTTTAATTTATTAGCCTCTTGAGTGCTTCTTCAACAAAAATATAAATGACTACTTCAGATATCTCTGTGCAAATTTATGTAGTTCCAACTGTAATGTCTGATGATGATATAGACAAAGTCTTGGAATCTGAATAACTTAAAATAATTGAATCTGAATCTTGAATCTGCTAAAAGATTCTAATTTCACTGTTCGAGAAATTAAAGAGGCAATAAAATAGTCTCTGAGTAGTAATTCTGCAGGCCCAGATGGGTTTGGTGCAGTTGGCAAAGTCCTGTAGTGACCTCATAGCCCCTTTTTTAATTCAGAATGCTTAATCAGCGTTAACAAGATGTTTCCACTGTCCTTTTATGAGGCTATCTGTCTAATACTGAAGAAAAGGAGGGATCAGATCTTTTTCTTAGAGAAAATACTACAATCAGAAAGTACTGGCCATCTCTAATACATCCTGCTCAAAATTACGTTCTACCCGATAGATTTTCTTTTTTAAAAAAATAAAGATTAGAAACGATCATTTAAAATAATGTATGCCTGTTATTTCACCTGATGCAGAACAGGCCTTTGATCAGATTGAATGGATAGGTGCATGCCACTTTGAGCCACTATGCATTTGGTGAATTCCTTTTGTCACTCGTCAACATGTTCTGTGCTTGCCCTACAGCTGCCATTCTTATCAATGGTAATAGGTCATTACCTTTTAACCTTACATGTGGGACAAGGCCAGACCTCTGTTGTTCGATTTAGCACTTGAGGCTCTATCCATTAGCATAAGGCAGCACATTGCTATTAAGGGGATTAAGGTTGGGGGTATTGAATGTAATTTTTCTCTATGTGTATGATTTGTTTTTGTTTTTTTTATCAGAGCCCTTATCATCCCTCCCTCCAATTATCTCTATAACCAACTGCAATGATGGCTTTTCAAGGTATTCCATTAATTGGAGGAAATTAGCCTTCATTCCTCTTACAGAAAATTTGGATCCTTCTTTTCTTGATTTCGTCCACTTGAAATTGGAAGACTAGTTCACTTACTCAGGGCTATCGCTGTAAATCCAATGCTGGTTTTGGACGTCTTGGAGGCCTTGGGGGTTTTCTTGATTCAATAATAATGCCATTTGTTAGGGGGTATAAAACCCATCAAATGGCCAAGACTCAATTACAAAAGTCCAAAAAACAGGGTGGGGTAAACAGTGTTTCAACATTGTTACTTGGTAACTGGGTGCCAGGGCCTTAATTTACTGTCAAGATCAGCTCCCTCAATCATGCCAGCTCTCTGACTCAAGTGGCTGCAATTGGAGTCTCATGCAGCAAGAAACAGTTCTCTTTCAGCTCTTCTGTTTACCACTAAGGATTATCCAGTAACAAATTAAAAGGGTGCTTCGAGTTCCCATACATTCTGTATATGTGCCTATTTATTTCAATCATAATTTTATTCTATCTCAATCTGATTAAGCCTTTATTTACTGTAAGGCTAAAGGTCTGATAACCATTGCAGACTTGCACACAAGTAATCTGGAAATGTTCTCCCTTCCACAAGCCCCTTTTGAAGAAGAGATAAATAGAATGTATCCTAATGTACCTGATATTTGTGACGGATGCGACATATCAAAAGGTACTCTATAGGTCATACTTTCTGGTGTTGGCAGGACATCTTTATTTGGTATTGAAAACTTCATGATGTAACACATTGAACATGATGCACTAATTGCTGCTGTGGTTGTTTAGTATGTTGTGCAAAGAGGGTAATTCTCAAAGAATGTAAGGTTACCAGCGCTCCTTGTTCCTCCACTGTGTTGAGAGGCATCTTGAGAAGCAGCATACATGGTTTTCATGTGGGTTGTAGCCCTGTGATGAACTGGCCACTGGTCTAGGGTGTACCTCGCCTCTCGCCCAAGGTCAGCTGGCATAAGCGGTGATACATAATGGATGGATGGATGGATGGAGTGTGGGTTGTGTATGCTTGTAAGTTTCTTTGCTGTTTAAATATTATTTTTACTGTTTGTATGATAAAAATACAATTTTATTTTTAAAAAATCATTTGTTTTTTATTTAAATCTGTCGTACATGCTTAAAGAGCCATTGTATGTGGAGAATTATTGGTTCACAGACTAAAATGTTCATGTAGACATTGAACTGTGACATGAATATTTTTATTGCTATGTGGTGTGCTTTAAAAATTCAAATCAAGGAAATCATGAGACAATCTATACATTTATGATGTTAATTCAAATGTTGAAGCTCAGTAAAGCGAGTCCTGTGGGAGCTCCCCCTGGTCAACATAGTGCTTCTGTTTCTATATTCAGAAAATGCCTGATGTGATTCACTATAGCACAGTCTTATCTTCTTTTAAAAAAAACACAAAGCAACAGTGAGCCTCCTTCAGAGAGATGGCAGGGAAATGCATCTTGACTTTGTGGTTGACCACACTGTGCCCTGTTGCCCACGCAATTTGTTCTAGTCAGTGGCTCTGTTCTGCCCCACATTGGTTAACAAAGACTCCCAGAGCCCTCCCCTGAGCGTTTTAGGGAGAGTGAGAGCTACTGAGCGCTACCAACCGATTCCAGATGGCTTCCAAAATGTAGGGCTCAGAGGATGATTGCTGAAAAGAACATTGATTTCCTTTGTGGAGTATGATAAGCCATGCACTAGAGCGCAGCTCTCCAGATGCACAAAGGAGGCTCAAAAAACATACTTTTTTTTCATATCAATAAGCTTTCCAGTAAAACTACAGGCCTGAGCGTTCTGATGGTTTGCTTCTGGTCCCCCAAAGGACAAGATATGTGTATTCATGAATTATTTATTTTACAATTTTACACCTTCTCCCTCAATATGTTTGGGGAACTGTTTGTTCCATCCCTCTTCTCTTTTTGTATATTATTTAAATAGTTTAGAATCCGGAATTTGAGCCATTGAAAATACAATCCAATATGTATTTGACTCTAAACTTTGGGTGTACAGTATTCAAGTGTCTACCTCCCATCAATTTTGGAGATTCTGTTTATTGATTGTGAAACTCGAAATCCAAGGTCCCAGCATGCCGATCCATCAGACCAACAGCCCAAACTTGGTATAGATTTAGAGGCCTAAATAATATCATCCACACATCTGCCTGCACAGTTATTTTCAACTTTGCTCAACTTTACTACACTCTTTGCAGACCTTGCTCCGGGACGGCAGGAGAGAAAGCACTGTGAGCACGCTCTACCTATCGCCTTCCAACATCGAGACAGGTCAGCAGATCATCTGTAAGGCCTCCAACAAGGCAGTCCCCAACGGCAAGGAGACCAGTGTCACAATTGACATCCAGCGTAAGCATACCACTTCTCTCTCTCTCTCACCCTTTGTGGCTTTCTGTCTCTCTCTTCCCTCTTACTCTTTAGCTTTTTTGTTTAAGGTATTATTTTGTTGAAGGTCTCTTAATTAGCAATCGGTGTAGCTGCGGAAAGGCAAAGTGTGCTTATGACATGCATTATTCAGAATTTGAGGCATTTCTCACATGTCGAGGCATGAAGCTTATACATGGGGCGTGAAACCTCTACAGGCATACCTGACTAACACTCCGTAAACATCTAGGATGCGTTTAAGGCTCTGATGGATATTTATAATTGGTTTCCATTTTGCTTTCATACCATCTAGGTGGGTGGATGGATTGATGATGCATCACTTTTTTTTTTTGTTAGCTATGCTGAAATATCAAAGGAGCTGTCCATCTAAAATGAATGGGATTGTCCTTTTTGGTCCAACTACCTGCTTGCTGTGGCCCAACACATCCAGTCTCCACCTCTTTTATATCCTTGCTCATGCCATCAATCTTTTTGATGAGCGCTTGCACAGTTCCCCTCTAAAATAGGCAAAGTAAGCCCAGCGTGTAAAACACATTCAGCCTCAATTGTCAGGGAATCTTTTTTCGATCAAGAACCCTTCACAGTAAGAGAAGGGCTTTGAACAAAGGGATTTCGCATCACTCACAGCCCCTTCAACACCATTAAGTATGACTAATAAAGCAGAAAATGCTATTTAGAGAGCCAATATGACTGACGGCTTCATTCGTTTTATTATGTACACCACAAGAGGCAAGAATGGCAAGAGCGGGCATGGCACGACCGGGCCAACTCAGGCGCAAGAGTGAAAATGACTAAGAGTTGTTAACGTTTGCAACCCTTGCAGTTTGTTCTCGTAAATTTTTTTTGCCATGCAGTCAGAGAGGGAAGTCTGCCCACATGTAAACTGATTTGTCACCATGTATAATGATGCGTCTGTGATAAATGCTCACCATCATAGCATCATCTTCGCTTCTGAATGTATGATTTAACCCTGAAAAATGAGTGCAACAGATCTCTAATTAGCATCCCAAAATGTGCTCTTTACACAATTAAAGCTCCTGACAACATTTTTCACACTGTGAGCTCAAACTGAGCGACAGCAGAGACTAATTGTTGAGATTCAAATTGTCTCCCACAAGGCTTAGCCTCTCGTTTGCCTCCCTCCCTCCCTCCCTCTCGCTCCCCCGCCCTTGCCTCTGACTTGACAGGTAGAGTGCTCAGCACCGTTCAGCAGAGCCTCCGGAGTTTGTGCTAAGATCCACTTCCAAATTAAGCTGCTCCTGAAATGAAACACGCTGTAATTTAACTTTGATTCATTCGTGTTGGGTATCAATTTGCTTAATTTCAATGCTGCCTAATTCGATTATGAGGTTCTTGGCTCAACAACAGCATTGAAAATGCTTCATATTTTTTTGTACACCATATCTTTTTATGTTTAGTTGCATTTCATGAATTGTATCTTGTAAACAAAGGTCTGCAGAGCTGATCACACGTGTCTACTTTTGCTGTTTGGATTGGATTGACCGGATAAAATTCTATTTATGTGGATAATATTGTGAGGTTTGAAATCTGAAAACCACTTAAATATGAATGCACCGTGTGTTGCAAAGCAGTGGACTAGAGGGTAGCACCCAGTCTTTCTGGAGCAATAAAAACAGGTGCCAGATGAATAAATGATGGGACACTGGCAATGGAAGATGAAACTTGACCTCCGTCTCCCTGAGGACCAGACATCGGATAAGGCCTATGCAATTGTTCGTCTACAGAGGGCAGTGTGGTTGGACAACCAGGTAAATATTGATGGGAAGCAGCTGTTGTCATACGGAGAATCCTAAAGGCGTGTCCTTAAAGGATAAAAGCAAAAAAAGAAAAAGAATTAATTTTCACTACAGTAACATCCATAAGTAACACATTGGCAGAATGCATGATATGGTTAGGGTTAGGGTGAGGGTGTGATATGGTCATAGGCTTCATACACTTTCTGTAATAAGCATCTAAAAGCAAAATTCTTATCAGAAGGGGGAACCGGGGACAAAATATTATCAAAAGTGCTCCGTGGTCAAGGGGTTCTCGACGTGAAAAAAGTTTGGGAGGGACTGGTCTACGTAATGAAACCATTTCTAAGTGTATCATCATGATGTTGCTCTGGCTAAACAAAGCTTCAATAAATGTGTCTCCTGCACCGGGGAACACACAACGTAGGGGAGACTGCTGATCCCTTGCCAGTCCACACCAAAAAAGACTAATATAATCCTCCTATCATTGTTTTGTAATTTTCATGGGAGACTTTCATACGTTAATTTCATCTTTCTTTATTGCAGTTACAAATCAATTTTAGATAAAAGCTTGATTCTGTTCTCCAACACACACACACACACACACACACACACACACATAAATAAATACATAAATAAAAAAATAAACCTTGACCCCGTACATTTTGTTTTCTCAAAAATCTGTGGTAACATTTTTGGTGCTAAAAAATCTTTTTTACTCGTTTTTAACTCATTCATTAATGGTCATAATAGACTAACAAACAGAGATGAACCCTAATGTTGTACAGTGAGAAACCACTGCTGGGCAAAAGAAAAAAGCCAGACAACAGAGCACGTATTACCTCTTTGGAGCAGCTATACCTCTATGTCTTCTGCCCACTCGCTAAGTGAGCCTTTCTTAGAGAAGGTGAAAGCCATCACCCTTCCTGTCAAAGCAATGGTTTCTTCAGGAGCTCCATGTGAGCTTGTGAAATAAATGTAACACCTGACCATCTCTTCTTTACAATTGTGCTTGCCCTCTATTCTACAGCAAGAACCAGTCATATCTCAGCATTTAACAGGTTCATAATTGCTGGCAGCACATACCGTATGTTCTGTGTTTGCCCAAGGTTATGCACAACAAAATGCATACCTTCTTCTGTGCATCTACATTCTTTACTCAACATAAGAATACCAGCGATAATGACTGAATTCAGCACCGGTTCTGCAGGTGCTAACAAAAAAGCCTTATGAACAAATATAAAAGCTGAAAAGTCCAAACCATGAGAAATTTCTACAGTTACCGATTCAAGTCTGTGTTTTTCCTGTCACTCTCACAATACTTGGTACACATATACATGTACTAAACATGGATAACTGTCATCCACATAAAAAGTGCTATCAAACATTTTGGCCATTTGCCAGATGTGAAGACTAAATTTAGATTGTGAAGTGTGATGCAAATTTATGAATTGTCTTTTAAATTTAATTTATGTATTGTGTTGTTGGAGCATCAAAAAGGGCAGTTTCAGTTTGTGAGAGAAAAAAAAGAAAATTTACTGATAAAATTATCATACATTTTTTTTAATCATAATTTTATACAGAGATTGTTGTCAGAACTCTGAGTTCCACACATAGGCCATGAAACTACTCATAATTGGTTGCCATGTTTTGTGCAAATAAACAAATCCCTTTTCATATCCCTTCACATGCCATGCACTCGTGTTTTACAAGTGGTGCTGCAATGTGCCGCAGTCCCACAACAAAAATGGAAGGATAAATTTCTGATGAACGCTTGCTTTTAGTTCTAGTGGGACCCTGGTGAAGGCTGGATACAAGTTACTGAGGCTAAACTACACACTACAACCATTTCTGTCCTTCCAAGATCTGATTTACATAATCATTTGCTGAACTTAAAGCCACTTTGGTCTTTGGTTCGAACTTTTACATTTTTGGCCGGGGGGTCAATCGTGGAAAGGTCGTCCCAACTCCGCTCAATCTGCCCTGCTAAAAATCACGCTATCAAAGCATACAGTGTTGTGAAAGTAACATTCGTGTTGCCGGTGTTGTCAGTCATGAGCTTGAACTTCTAGCACTATTTTATTTCCCTTTTCCTAAGTAGAGGTAGGCAATTATGGGTTGATAGCTCTCAAACTGAGAGATAATGCATTTCAAATATTTCTTTGCCACTCTGTGTGCTAGCTCTATATTAGACACAAAAAGATTAAAATGATATTGATGCTCTAATCTAACTCTGAGTAAGAGAACGATTAAGCAGCATTCTCCAAATGGTTGTGTAAACCTGAAACAGTGGATAATGTCCACTGAGCATTTTTACTCTCAAAATAAATGCTAGTTCCTATTTCGCGTCTCTTTGTGTGGAAGTCCCAATATTAACAATTGAAAGACTCATTTATTTTTTCTGCCTCAAAATTCCATATTCCGCTCACCTCTGAGCTTAGTTGTCCTCTTTCTCACTGCCCCATCCTTATAGCAATCCAAACGAGATTAATCTAAACACAATGCAGCACATTGCTCCACAGCTTAAACCAGCCTAAAATCCAATGCATTTCACAGCGGTATTTTCTTTCATCATCACTTTAGTGCTCGAGATTTACATACACCTCAGCATTTTCCTTCCCACAGAAGTTCATACAGAGTTATCTGACCTAGGGTTAGACAAATTAGCATCTAAATACAGTATGTACTGGTGATGTTGCCAAAATGAGAGGGATTTAGAGCCAACACAGTTGATTCAGAACCCGGGATAGACTGCTGACTTCAGTTGTCCATAGCAGTCCATTAGCAGACTGTAATTATTTGATAGCAGTGGGGTGGCTACCCTCTGATGCTGTTTTCTCCAGCAGCATGACTTAACTTGCATTATGCCCTTTGGACTTTAATCAGTAAACTCCCTCTACCCCCTAGCATAAAACCACTGTGGTGGAATATGATTCTGATGCCACAGTTTCATGTCCCGCTGCATCCCACTCATCACACAACTCAGAAATATTCTTCAAATGTTTTCAAGTCCAGCTGGATATCTGCAGAGCATTGCCCCACATAGAAACACGCTTTCAAACACGTTGTTGGAAATGAATGCGATGGGGACGAGCAAAGCCAAGGTTCTCTGTGTGTTTGCATTGCAAACAAGCTGAGCCATGTGGGAGGAAAATGAATGCCATTTGTTGAGACTAATTAATAAAGAACATGCATATGTGCAATTGGGGAGGATTTGTTTTTTGGTAGCAGCTACATGCTCTCCCTGCTTAATCAAGCAGATAATGGCAAATTCATCTGAAGGCAGATGACAGAGAACAGAATTTAAAAGTGAGAGGGAAAGAGCGGGGGCAATAAAACACTCAGAATTTCCTGTACATTAGATTAAGCTCTAATGATGCTGCAACACTGAATTATCTCATGTGATCTTATATGTTTGGCTGTGTCCAGACAAGATTTCTGAATATCACACTTCCACTGCCCTGAACATCTACCAAATGCTCTAAACTAAGCTCTGACAGCTATCTCTTAAATGGCTCAGTAGCAAATCTTTGAGGCTCTGGCACATATTTAGACACCTACAGATGTGCTGCAAGAAATGCAGCACTGCTTATTTAAGCAGCTGTACGAATAGCAGAACATCTGCCTTCATTAAACAAAGTAAAGTCTTTACTGTTCCACAGTTCAGTATCTCATAATCAATATGCTGGACCTCAGATTGTCAGTCAGTCTGCTCTCCCCTCAAGTATTCCGCTCAGCCAGCCATAAGACAGTGTGACCATATGGTTAAGGCTATAAGCCACAAGCAGATGGCCCACAAACATCTTCCCCATCCTTCAGAGGCAGACGACACTCCTGAAGTTTGAGGCTGGTCCTACTGGAGAACAGCTGTCTACAGTGACCCAGAGAGATTGGAAATTGAGCTTTAAGAAAAGGGAAAAACAATTTATGTTGGCACTATCTCTGGGAACAGAGAGAAGTTGGAAAATTGTTCCAGAAACACCATCTGGTCTCCACTTTGAACTAACCGATCAAAAGCTGTCGGCCAACTATAACACTACCTCCCCATTCATCCTGTTGTTTTTACTGGAGCTCTTATCAGTCCGACTATCCCCTCCATCCATCCATCCATCCATCCATCCATCCATCCATCCATCCATCCATCCATCCATCCATCCCTCATCCTCATTACCCCACGCTACTACTCTCTTGACAAATCTGGGGAATTAACACCCTTGCATATTGATGGGGAGTTGCATGATGCCTCAAAAGCATTCGCTCAGCAACTCATGAATTTATACATCAAAGTGGCAAATTAACTTTGTTATCAAGTAGATGTCTGTCATATCTGAGGGGTCAAAGGTTAAAGAAGTGACAGTCTTTGATTCACACCCTGGGCCTTTTCCAGAAGATGTCTTTGCCTGTGGTTCTTTAGGGAGGTAGAGCTATGCAACAAAATTGGCCATCTGACTCGGAAATAGATGTAAAACCGTCATGACACTACCTCTTGCTGAGAGGGGCTGAGGTCCTTTATAAGGGAGAGTCAGTTTTTAGGCCTCAATCATTTGAAAAGAGCATTTATTAGTAGCCAGATTGACAGTAATGAGCATTTATGTCCTTAGAAGTCTCTTGGCAGCAAGACCAGAAAAAAAGGTTGGCATGATTGAAAAGTAGGAACATTTTTAGTGAAAAAAGCTTTGAATCGAAAGAATCGGCTCCTACAATTAGCTTCTATGCACACACGGTGTCTATTAGCACAGACAAAGACCTCAGAATCTCCCCCTGCTCTCTTCTTATGTCTGCATCACTCTTTACTCCCCAGCTTCTTGCTGGATTTTATTACCACCTCCACTGTTGCCACATCTGTCATTTTGCCCCTGAGGCTCCCGCTGCTCACATTTTTGTCCACACAATTAACCGCTCGCGATGCTAAAAACACCTACTGGGCAGTATCCACGGCTTGAGCAGCAAGGCATGGATATGTCTCCTGCTTTGTAATGACACACACCCACATGCTCTTTGATTTGCACACATAACCCCCCGTAAACATGTGCCTAAACATGCAAATACAGACATACACAGTTGTGTGCTCAGTACCTGGAGACATGTGGCTGGTTCACTGGGGGCTTTCAGTCTTCCAGGGTCCACAATGTTGCTGTTTTCTTTATTGGCCTTGGGGAAACTGGCACAGGTGGAGCTTGTGGATTTGAAGGTGGTAGGTGGGGGTGGGGTGCAGCAACTGTCTAGGAGGGAAATACGTCTGCTGATGGGGAATGTGGGGTGTATGAGTAGGGAGGAATATGGCACCTGGACCACCCCTGTCTCTGGGGCTTTGTGGCAGCTGAGCCAGCCCAGCGCATCTGCACAGCCACAGGGTAAAAAACAGTTTCCCTACACTTCATGCCCACACACATAACTATACACAGTGCTGTTTGGCTTCATTACAGTACTGTTTGTGTGCTTCTGTAATTCTGTGTGGATCTCCATGCCCACCACTGTTTTTCATCCACATCCAAGTCACAGTCCCTAGTTAGGACATTAGTATTATTAAACACAGAGCAGATAGCACTACTACAACTTTGAAACAGATGGCTGCACCAGCATCAAGCCCAGAACCAGACCTTCCCCCCGTGACTAATCTGTCTGCAGAGGCATCATGCCTTACCATTATGCCACTGGTACCACAAATGGCACACGACTATGTTGCTGTGGAGGTGGCATCTCAGTACTTTTTTTGTTTTGTTTTGTTTTCAGTAATATTTCATGCTGTTAAGGAAGGGTCAAATATGAAAGGAAATAACCAACAAAAACAACTCAGCCTTACAGATTAGGTTATACAAACAGTTTTCCCAGTCATATGAGCCAATAGTCCGCAAAAAGTCAAAGTTAAAATAAGAAAATAAAAGTGTGCTCCCATGAAGCACAATGTGTTGGGCAGGGTTATGTATACCAACTGTACTAATAGATCTCTCCGTCTACCTAAATGTCCATTATCGTTAGACTTAATATTGTTCAGCTCTTCGTCAGTTTGACGAGAGAATTTTCTCTTGCCGCATTTCTCACAGATCTCAACAAAATATACCCAGCCTCTTTTTAGAAACCCTGACAAATAGCATCACCGACTTGAAACCGACTGCGTGGTAAAGAGCTGTTTGTGTCACATGGGACAGGATTGATATGGAAATTAACATGTATCTTCAAAAAGAATCCCACCTTTGTTAATTAGGATAAATTAAGTTGTTTATTACATTTGCCTAAACTGCATGCTTGTTATTCTAAGAAATGTTTTAATTGCACTGTCACTGAGGTTGTTCACTGTTTTCCTATTTATTGCTATTTACTGAAACTCATTATCAAGTCAAGTTTCCCTTTGATTTGTTAATATATGCTATAATGTTGCTAATGAATATGTTGGAGTAAATATAGCACGTTCTCTCCCACACCTGAGAAATACACTACAGTGTTGTTCAACAACTGGGCCTAGACCCCAGCTGGGTGGTAGAAAGATAACAAATAGGGCATCAAATTGTCCAGGAGTAAGTGTCTGTTATTGGGGAGAAAACACTGTTCTGCCACAGTAAGATAATCTGAATAAAAAGACTTTACCTTGTGGTTTTAATTGGAAGATATTTACCTGCAGTATTGTGGTATATGTGGTACAGCTTCATAAAAAGATCAGTTTTGTGTCAGATGAATTTATTCTGCATGTTGATGTGTTTGGCTGTTTTCTTTTGAGGTTGCATGCAGTCTGTTTTGTCTTCTCTGCATTTGTGCCTCAATTATTATCATTATTGTTTTTTTTTTTAGATCTTCCACTTGTCAATCTCTCGGTGGAGCCTCAGCCTGTTCTTGAGGGTAACCTTGTGAAATTCCACTGCTCTGCAAAGGCCAACCCTCCTGTCACACTCTACAGGTGAGAGTATATCGCTATAGAGCACACGCACAAGTTGTGAATGCACAAAACGTGAACGATTCTGCGATGTAAAATGGGAAGAAAATGTGGTACAATTAACTTCAAGTGATATTTCTAATTCATATATGACACATTTTCACATTAAGTCAATTTAACACTTAATTATTGATCGTATTAATCATTGTCAGACACTTTCTTATGATGCCATGACACCATTAGATCTGCCCACAATTTAAATTGAAAAACAGAAAAGTGAAACACTGACATGCTGAAAGATCGAATCATAATACACTTCAGAAAAACCATTTGGGAAACCTTGTCATGTTCCACTGGGTTGCAGCAAAGCAATACAGTGTTTTGTTGCATAGCAGTTTGATTTGTGGTCATATCAGCTCCCTTGAACATTAAATATCCATCAGTATGTTGGAGGAAAGCTGGAAACATAATGTGCATGACATCTGATGAAGCTGTCAAGATTACAGCTTTTCTGAGATTAGGTTGTGCTCCACACCAAATAATAGAAAGGCAGGTTCCCCTCCAGGGGTCTGCTAGTGTTTTTTATGTGTTGTGCAGTAGTGGTCAAATATGGCCTACAGTGCATGTTGTAAGTTTGAGTTTAAGTTCACGCAAGTACTATTTTTGTTTTATTGTACTTTTTTTTTTTTTTTGAAATGACTCAAAATGTTCCAAAAAATGGGATTGTAAAGGAAAACATATGCTCGATCGTGAGGAAGGATTGAAACACTCAAACTCGGTAAGCAGGCAAAGGGGCACATGATCAAGATGCCAAGACAAATTTGCAATCCCACTGAAGGAACTGTGTTAGATTAAAAATAACTCGGCAGATATCAAGTCCAGGTAGAACAAAACCTAGAACGAAAAAGGAACGTTTGTCTGAACTTAATGTATTACTATTCTTTCTGTTCATTAAACCTTATTGATAGGCACATCCACAGTTTCAATCACTTTCCTAAGACATCTGTAATTGTGATGAAGCAACAAAAAAAATCTTCCACGGTCTTCTAGAAGTGTAATACTGAAGTTATTTGTCAAGAGATGGTTTTCTGCGTGGGAGGTTTTAAAAACCCGGCAAAAATAAATGGAATGAAATCGATAGCAAAGGGAATTGGCTGGCTCTGAATCTTGTAAGTGTACTGGGAAATGAAATGGATGTACAACACACTCAAAGGTGGCAAAACAGAGATGTTGCCTTTCTGATGGATTCTGCCCTTTTGAAAAAGGAAAGAAGGAGGGAGGGCAGTGATATTGTGGAAAACAAGGTTTGTATTTGATTGTGTAGGTGCGCAGCATAGACAGGACGCCTATTGCACCTGCTAAGGGATTTCACCTCCATTGTTATGAGACTGGATCAATGCTAGAATCAGACTTCTCCCCAGGGTATCAAGAGCTAAGATGCAATAGCTGTTGAAATGACTTTTTTTTTTTATTTTGACAAACAGAATGAAAAAAGGAGAAGGTTGAACTTTCCCCTTATGTAATTTATTTCTTCCATTTTTTTCCTCTTCTCTCACGCTTTCTCTCAGCTGTCTGGCTCTCTGTCATTGACACAATCCACTGTAGGATTAAATATCCACACAGACTAATAACTTTTGATACTTCAAGGTTATACGCTCCACCAGTTTCATAGTCTCCCATTTAGATTTATCTGCAATTTATACAAGCGCTTCAGGACTCCTGTGCACCAATGGAGTTCGGGACATGGCAGACAGGGGATTTTTGGGCTTCATAATGCTTGCCTGAGAGACTTCGACTAGGGAGAGGGGGGGGGGGGGGGGGGGGGGGGGGGGGGGGGGGGGGGGGGGGGGGGGGGGGGGGGGGGGGGGGGGGGGGGG
>JBBPCS010000023.1:1011286-1022816 GCA_037974645.1 Hollardia meadi
TTGGGTGTGCCCCCCCCCCCCCCCCCACAAATTCCCCCTCTAGAGAGCAATATCACAGAGCAGAGCAGGAAGCTGGTCAAGCAATGTGGGGCCATTTTTCAGTACTAATACACTCTGTCTACCCCAGATCAGATACGGCACAAGGACAGAGTAGTTCTCAGACAGATGGCCTCTTTTCTATCCTCAAGAGAGCCATCCATTCCCAATGTGCACTTGAGACACAGAACCCAGATAGTGGAGGCATGGCGCTTTCTGCTGCCTGTACAACCCCTGGCGATTGCCACACTGGTTCAGTAAATCTAACTTCAAACGTGAAAATAGAAATAAGATATATTTCCACAGATACCCAACCTGTGCCAGAACACAGCACAAGGGGAGAGTAAAAAGGAACGGAGCCAGGGGATTGGAGGGGACTAGGTGTGGAGGCAGGGGGTGGAAGAGCAGATAAAAGTGATGCTGAAAGTGTGAATGAGGTAAGAGCAATGGGCATGTGTTGCAGTGGGCACTCAGGGAATCAACACTCTCTGAGAGGGAAAGAAGAGAGGGTTGGAACATCTTCATTACTGTTTTTAATGGTAGGAGGGCTAACTGGCATCCATCACAACCACTCAACCACACTCTGATGAGGACACAGCGGGGTTTTCTCAGATCAGAGAAAGAGAAAGAATAACAAACAAAGCAAATCGGGTCCCTCGTCTGCACATAACCATGCACAGAGTGATAACATAGCCCCCTCCTTTGCATGGCACTGCAGCAAATAACATCCCAGTCCTCCTCACACTTATATTCTCAATGCCGTTGTTTCTGTTGTTATGGCTGTAACAACAGAAACAAGTGTTTGTTTGCCTTTGCCTGTCACTACAATCACCATACATTCCTTCTTTGCAAACCTTGGAGGTAGCTATTGATACCTTATTGTTTTTGGACATGACTGCTGTCAACTTTTTTGTTGTCGCAATCTTTTGCCTACATTATTAGCTGCAGCCACACACACTTAGAATGTGTGAAAGAGGGTTAAATAGTGTAGTAATGTATACCTAATAGTGCTACTTTGTTTAAAAGAACATAAGTGCCTGAGCGCAACATGTGAATTGTAACTGGTTCAGCAATTGACAGCATAATTGCAAAATTGTAGATTAACGGGCACCGTTCCTGTAATCATACAAATCAAAGAGACCCTGAGTGGTTGGAAGTTACCTTTAATAACCTCAAAAATGTTGGCATAGGCTGACAAGTTAAGAAAAATGCAAAATTCGGACACACAAGGTACCCTTTGGCATCAGGCAGAGACGCACAAGGGTTTAGTGTACCTGCAATGTAAAGCCGTCCACGTCAGTTTCAGACAACCTGAACAAACGGCGTAGCACAACGTACTTTCCAAAATGCCAAAATGCCAAGAGGGGTGGAGTTCAGGGTTGAGTGGAGCATCAAACACAAGTCTTTTACCCAGGAGACCAAAGTTCACGTCCCGTTTGACACCAGGCTTCACCAGTCATTTCCTTACCAAGTAGGTTTTGTGCCTAAACCTAACCAAAGTAGTGTAGACCTTGTGCGTCAGGATAAGACACTAAAGGGAAGGCTTAGCGCATCACTCATGTACGCCAAAGGGCCCGTTGTGCATCAGGGATGGCTTAAATCTTTAGCCGGTGACTCCAAAGGGTAACTTGCACATCTGGCTAAGATGCGAAAGGTGCATGACAATACGTCGGTATGTGACGACCTGGGATGACAGTTGATTGGTTATTCCCAACTTTTTGTCAGGTGTAATTGCATACCACTAGTTCACATGACCCTTGTTTTCTGTTTATACAATACATATAAGAGTAGAATTTGCTTCAATCCCATCGCAGAACATTAAATAGCTCTGTAATTTATACCCGTCAAAAACACAGCATGTCAAAAGCTGCCTATTTATTTTATATTCCACTGAGAATTCAAAAGTAATCACTTACAATATGCATGTAAGGTAGAATGGAACTGCACTGTGCTGTGCTTAACCATGCAGATAATAACTGTGGGGCCTGATTTAATGTGGGTCTTGATGCTGATGGCACAGATACCTGCCTAATTTAATTGTTACTGTTTTATTGCCTTAATCACATTCTGCAATACATAACTCCCCCCGTCTTCCACATCTCCTTCATCCCCTGCTTCCATTAACGGCAGACCCGTTTATCTGTTTAACAGTGTTGGCTTACAGACCCGTGTACAAACGACAACACACACATTGCACACACATAGACACAAGCACTCACAGTCTCGTCGACATGATTCACACCCTTTGTCTGAATCAAATCCCTGAGTAGGATACAACAGTGTGAAGTGAGTCAGCTATTGAGTAAGCTTGCACTGGCCCTTCTATCCTCCCAAAGGGAATGCAGGTGTTTGTGTTACCCTGGGTCAGCTATGTTTATACATGGGTCTTGGACAAGGCCCAGCACCCCAGCAGAGCTCCAATGCTCCCTAAGGATGACGGCATTCCGTCTGTGCTCCCTCTAACACTGTCGAGGGCTCGCAAACCTGACAGACGCGTCCTCCGCTCGGGAGCAGCCGAGTGGCCAAACATCTGTGCCTACCTCGTTACGACTCCTACGGTACAAGCTGCCGAAGTGTAGGTGGAAACAGTGGCATGGTGATTTATAGGCAATAGTGTTGCATGCTATATCAATACTTGAAAGGTATCGCAAACAAAGCAGGGCAGTGTGCACTACTTTACTCTCCAGTCTCCAGACTTTTTTCCTCTCGTGCAGTTTTCATGGCAACAAAAACAGAGGCACGAGTGCAAGTTGCTTGTTGTCAAAGCAGAAGCATTTAGGGAAAGCCCACGAACACCAATAAGAGAGCTAACACGTCCAACTCCAGACATGCCGACTGCTCACAGAATTCAAATAGCGACAGGTTAGCTAACGTGATAGATAAGTCAAACAAGTGTGTTTAGGTTTGTGATAAGAGTCAGAGTTTGACGAGGCAGTTAAGGGTAATGATGACTGTAGACACCTGTGTAGGCAAACGCAATGCCCCCACTGGTAAAGTTCACTTAACTCAAATAAATTAAAAGGACATTAAAGTCATCAAAAATAATATTTAAAATGAATGTAGGCATTCATGAATTTATGAAATGTTGCGTCTGTATTTATGACTTTACTTTATTAATTCCCCCATTTATTTACTTTCCCATTCAATTTTCCAATGTATTTGTTACCTACATTTTTAAATTCACTTATGTATTTCTGTATGATAATAATAATAATAATAATAATAATAATAGTAATAATAATAATAAGGGGGGAAATGCAAAGGAAAAATGATATAGAAAGATAAAGTAAATTTAAATGGAAAATTAAATGGGAACGTAAATAAATACAGAAGCAAATTAAAACAGATTTTCAATATTATTTTTGGTGCATTTAATGGCATAGTAACTTATTCATTGAGTCATTTATTACTGTATTTATTTTTGATTTTGGCAGTTTCAGTCGTCCATAAACTTTATCATAATTTTCAAACTGCTAAATTAATTTGTACTCAGTCAGTACTGGTAGTGGTAATCATGGCATCTACATGTGTGGCAATAATTTTATCTATTTCTAGAAAATGTGTTCAGTAGAGAACAGACCTCCACCGATGAGGTACATTACGTCATCTCTAACGTTACTTGCCCTACTCTCATGTGCAGGCTAATTGTCCTGGGTTTAAACTTTGTCATGAAGTGCCAAACTTCATGCTGCATTCACATGGAATCCGGCAGACGGTAGACGGCAAACCGGATATCATTTTAGTGGACGAGAGAAGGACGGTAAAATTAGGTGAGGCCGGCAGAGAATATCGGCAACGGTAGACGGCATTGCCGTCCAAAGTTAAAATATTTTAACTTTTTGCCGTCCTCCGCGACGGAATTTACAGTCGGATGTTACGTAGCTCCTTCACTCATGAAGAAGACGGAGAACACATGGGCGACATTGACAACGAGAAGCTTATCATTTTGGAATCATACGACCAACGATTGAAATCCTACCGAGATGTATTGGACGTTTTGGAGGGAATTTAACATTCATTTTGAATTTGCATATAGAATATTAAGAGAAAGCTGCATTTTATAGCAACAGGCATTTCTAAAATAGTTTTTAAAATTAAATTAAAAACACGAAATAATTTTATATATTTTATTCCATTTCTTATACACACTACATCACCATGGCAACATATCGTCATGCGCATTTCGTTCTACCGTCCTGCTGCTCCGTCGGACTGTTTGCTTTTCCTGTGCCGTACAGAGGGTGTTGCCCGTCTACCGTTTGCCGGATTCCGTGTGAATGCAGCATTAGACTTCCTCTTTTGCTTTGTGACAACAACAAAAACCCTGTCACAGGAGTTCTTGCCACCAAGCATAATCCGAGGAAGTTTGTGGTCCTATTATAAGATTTAGTAAGGACAAGGTAAATAAAAGAGCATTACACATGACCATACACATCAATATGATCAAAAACATATTAGTATTCAGAAAATGTCATACAATCATTTACCTCAATGTCTGGAGGGTCTCTGCTTAACATGATGCTTCTGCCTGGTTTGGGCAATAAAAGCTTTCAAATGGTTTCTGAGGATCTTCTGGAGATTCTCTGTGGTTTCTGGATTAGAAGTCCGAAGCACTGTCCGGGACTGCTCTGCTCCAAAGTGAAACTATCTGAGAGCTTTCCATCTTTATCAGGCCAACTCCTCCCACTAACAGCTGAAAAACAGGCTGACTGGTTAACTTGTTATTCTGTCTAGCTAATCAATCGATAGGGTAGACAGACAGACGGGGCTGCTATCCCTCTCTGAGGACCAAAGTTCAGCAGAGCTAGGCAGCCTGCACGTTTCTGGGTGCATTGCTCCTGATCTCTGGATAGCTCAAACAATGACCTTCGGAAACTGTCAGGTCCAAACTCCACCTTTTGCGAGGGGAATGGAGTTATGCACACATTATTTTCCTTTCAGATACATACACACATCCTCTCCTCCACTTCTCTCTTTCTCTTCAGCTATCTGATGCCACACAGAAGTTAAATGATGACAGTCCAGCAAGGAGATGTTGTGCAAACCATTATCAAGTAAAAACACTGATTACAAGCACTAAAAATCGGATTGTTTCTTTGCAATCCAAATGGGCTGGTTGCACAGCAGACATTTTGACATATGTCATATGGCAGTGTAGAAACAAATTTTTTAGTTTGTTTTAATTTTTACATTGATTAATAGACATTGATTAACAGATACCTTTGCCAAGATATTTTGTTGTATTGTGGGGAGAGCCCAGACGGGCCCTGTGAGGAGTCACACCTTGACTATCACAGGAACCAAAAGCCAAAACCTCAGCCACTCTTCCTTTTTATCTCTTAAAACTGAACTGTGTTCTAATTTACCCAGGAAGACAATTATTCAATTAGCCTTTTGCCGTGAAACAATAGTGTATTGAGCCTATGTAAATCCACTTAGACTTGAAGGCAGGGTCTCCCAGACATCATACCCCCTGTTGCTGAGCTCACACCTATTGTTTCCTCTAACCTGTATATATTACTGACCTGAAACTCATTCTGGTCAGAGAGAACTTTACAGCCTTTAAAGAATTGGACCTGAAGGAGTATTTTTCCTTCCACAGCAGGAATCAAAACATACAAAACTCTGGCACTACCAGATAAATTGTCTTCTTATTTACTGTGGGCAAAAGAGCAAACGGGTTTCAGCAAGAATGAAAGCAGCAGAAAGTGGCAATTTAAAGCAGTAGGTGAGGGTTAACACCAACCAAGAGAAATCCTCCGTGAATGAACCACCCAGAGGGGGCCTCTCATAATGGAGATGTGACCACAATAACCAGAGACAATAACCGGAGACAAGCAATATACAGAAAGAGACTATATATAAAAAGCTATACAATCTAGGGAAATTGAATGATGCACATTAATAGAAAACAGTTATACCTGTCAAAAAGGGTTGAGAATCCCCCTCTGCCGAACAGCATGATTCGGCCTAAAAGGTGAATCTTGGGACTTTACATCTAAGCTCAAGAGAGCAAGAGCAAGGTACTTCCTCATGTAAGTGTATGATGAAATACGGTACTTCCCATCTGAATGTGTTGAGTAATACGCAGAGCTTTATAAAATTATGAGCTTTATAAAATTGTATGCAATATTAATAAGTTTAGAATGCATTAATGAAATGATTACAATTGAATGATTATAAGATGAACAATGATGATAGTATGAATAGTAAAATGTATTACTGCAATGATTTAAGATATATTAATGTGATGATTTACAGTAAAGTGTATTAGAGATGATTGTCAAAATTTATTACTGTAATGATTTAAGATATATTAATGTGATGATTTACAGTAAAGTGTATTAAGAGAATGATAACAGTTGATAGTGTTATGTTTATGAGAAGGAATGAGGAAGGACAGTTAGGATATGTCGCAATGATCTCCAAGAGAGGGAGATGAGTCATAGGCCAAGGAACGGAAACATCTGGTCAGAGAAACACCAATCTCCTAAAGTAACATGTTTCCCTCCTGTCAGTGCATCAAAAAAAGGGCAGCAGACACCTTAAATTAAGTTAAAACAAGTGTGTTTTAATGAAGGTGCCTGCTCTGCTTCATACAAGCTTCTCTTGCTGCTCTCATACTGAGAAAGTAAGCAAGCAAGCGCAAATACTGGATGGACAACCCCCTCTAGTGGTAAGATGGTGACACCTACTGACCATTTCAGTATTGCACCACATTAAAGCACATAGTTAATCACCCACGAAAAATAAGTAAAAACTAATGGGTATCCAACTGTTTTCAGCATGAATTGAGATAAACTGATATTTTTGCCACAACTTAACTATACATTTTAAGCATGAATTCAGAAGAACTGTTATTTTTACTACAAATTGTACATCTATCTCACAAACACATGAACATTCGAGAAACTAGGATGGTATAAAGGAGTGAGCAATGGAACAAAGTGCGTTCTTCTTCCCCGGTCCTCTCCTGTTTTGAGATTGCGTCCGGATCGACCACTTCGGAGAAGAGTCTCGGGACTGACTTCAAATTCTGAGACAGAGAATGTGAGCAGAGAAAACTTCAGAACAACTTCAGCTGAGCAACCGAGGATCGTGTGACAGGAAGATTAACCATTTGCCAACCAGCTGAAGTATACCGATTGGCCCTGAGGTTCCTCCGCTCATTCTGCCAACCTAGACTGTGGACTTTAGAGAGACTCTGGGGACTTTGGGCGAAGTCACAGGTTTTCCACAAGATCCACAGTTCAGCAGGAAAGGAGGGGTTGCCAGAGCTCGGCGATCTTTCCCTCTTTCTCTCCAAATTGGACACTTGACTGTTCAGCTTCAGCCTTCCACATCAGGTTTTGAGTTTTACAATAATATCAGAAATCAGTGAGTACTATTCTATGACTAAAAGAGTTATCAGTTTAAGTGTTTTATATAATCAAATTGAGCTGTATTGCTTTGCCCTTGCTTAAATAATACAATAAATTACTGATCTGCAGTTAAAGCATAAATTGTGGACATTGAGTTTGTGTTTTTGATGTACAGAGAGAAGACATACCATGAGGTCCAGATGGAATTAGGGCAGGAATTGAGAATCCATCAGTTTCTCTCCCTCTCTCATTCTTCTTCTGCATCATCTTTTTCACCTCTCCCATTCAGTTCATCTCACTGTCATCTTTCTCTCATATCCTGATCGCTGTCCCCTGTCAGTTTGACACCCTGTCTCTCCTCTCTGGCCTCCTCTTTCATCTCTCTCCATCTCTTCCTGCTGTTCAGTCGTCAGCTTTTTTTTGTTTGCTATATCTGGAGATATAGGCTCTTTAGCCCTTAATTTGCCCTTAGGTCTGCAGTAGGCCAGTCCAGTTACACTGATTTACTGTGGTCAAGATGTGAATGGATGTCTAAATAAAAATCTGTTTTATATCGTAGGAGCGATTAATACAGCTACAATCAACCTATCAATCAATAAATAGAGTAAGAGATATTTAGATGACTAAAATAATTCAGTTTGGACAGTCTGAATACAGAAGGGTATGGGAGTGTGTACAGACTCCTGAGCACACTGTTAAAGTCAAATTAATGATCCCAAAGTTTTTGTATTACTGCATATTTTTGATTCAACTTACACTTAAACATGTTCGAAACAAACACTTTATTTGGTGTGTGCATATTTGTGTATTACATGTCATTGAGATAGAGCATCGAGGCAGCAGTGGCAAGCAGGGCGACAGCAGTAGCCATGGCAACACCTAAACAACACAGAGAGGAATCACATGCACACAGACACACATGACTTTATGGTTGTAATGTCAAGTAGTTCACGAATTAGTAGTCTAACGAATTAGAAAGTAGTGAGTGTGACTGGTATATCATTGATTATTTGACAGACTCTAAAGTGTGAAAAAGTTAGAGAGAAAAAGTTACACACTAAACAAAGAGGCTGACTGGTCCTGACTGGCTGAGAATACTGAGGTGAGAACCACACCAAACACAAACTAAGAAAAAAACTAACTTCTGCTGTTGGCAAAACGCACATTATGCAAATATAGGGATTGCATGTTTGTGAGAACCATTGACTGCAAATAAAGATGAACGACATGAGAGCTCCCCAAAAGTGAAGCCAAAACCTCTCGATCACCCCCTGGTGGTGGGCTGCAGTATAGGTCAGAAACTCCTCCCCCTGAATGATATCAGATAGGATATGGGCAAACTAAAAACTCAAAGTACACCTCAAGTAAAATTTTCCCAAAGATGGTTTCAGTCACTTTAGGTAGTTCTTATGATGTGTGTTCAAGTGTTCATTTTTCATGTTTGGTTTTAATTAGTTATTTGATGCTATAAAAGGGGCGTCATGATTGACAGCTGAGCCCTGCCCGCGATTGGGCGGATGAGTGTATGGGCAGGAACTCGAAGCTGTGACTCCGCCGCCTGATCACTCCTGCACAGACTCCGACTCCAAATGACGTTACCAGCGCAAGATGGCAGCGCTCGTATCCAGGATATTTTGGCTTCATTTTTGTACAGTGGGAAGAAGTGGAGGTGCGTCATCCATCTTCATTTATGTCAATGGTGAGAACCAATTATAATGGCTGTCAAGAGGTATTTAAAGGGACAGTTCACCCCTAAATTAAAAATACATATGTTTTCTCTATGTTTTACCTGTATTGCTATTTATTCATCTAGACTGTTTTGGTGTGAGTTGGTCCGTTTTGGAGAAATCAGCTGTAGAGATGTCTGCCTTCTCAACAATATAGTGGAACTGTTGCATTTTCATTTGAAATGGCAATACAGGTAAGAGGAAAAATATGTATTTTTGATTTTGGGGTGAACTGTGCCTTTAACTTTCTGAGACATATTGCATCAATAATAGTAATGTCTAGTAATATCCACTACCACTATGTGGTAAAGAGGTGGTTCCGTGTGAATATATCAACGTTTTGCTTTACTCAGCTGTCATGGTGACATGAGAATCATTCTAAACCTAACTGTAGGTGTTACAGTGGAAAGTGTTTTACCAACATAGTTGTTCCTCTTGGGCTCCGGTGCTTCAACAGTTTCCACGGCGGGCTCTGGAAACACACAATTTTATAAACAATGATATAATATGTCAGTAACTCAAACCTTAACATACAACTGGTCAGTAATCCCATTTCTTTCTCGGCATGCTTTAAAGATGTCTGTTTAGTAGTGATGTATAGTACTGCAGAGAGGAACGTTTCCATCCATCCATTATCTATCACCGCTTATCCTATGCAGGGTCGTGGGGGGCTAGAGCCTATCCCAGCTGTCATTGGGCAAGAGGAAGGGTACACCCTGGACAGGTCGCCAGTTCATCACAGGGCTGACATATAGAGACAAACAACCATAAACTCACATTCACACCTACGGGCAATTTTAGTCACCAATGAACCTAACCTGCATGTCTTTGGATGTGGGAGGAAGCCGGAGTACCCGGAGGGAACCCATGCGGACACGGGGAGAACATGCAAGAGAGAGGAACGTTTCCCTAATAAAAAACTTTCTGAGCTTAATTGATTTGGGCCTGTAAGAATAAAGTGGCTGAAAGTATTAATGCAGTGTTTTCCCCAGTCTGAAAAAATGTAAATGTGTTTGAGCCACAGCCAGCGTTTTCTGTCAGGGCAAACGAGTCTGACTCCACTCAAAAATGTGTTTTGCTTTTTGTTACTTATTGCTAGACGTTTGAAATTTGCTGTGCAGAATGTCAATGAATATTTGCAGAGTTGATGTGATGTGATTTGAAGCCTCTAGGATACATACACTTTGAATGAACTTTTCAGTTTTTCAGTAGCCCCTTTTACACAGCCTGTTCAATGTGGGCCTGTTGCGCCTCTGTTGCTCCTTGCCGCCTGTATAAACATCACAGAGGTGTAATGGGGGGTCAAAGTTGTTCCGCCTCTGAGACGGCAGCGGAGGTAGTAACAGCGCCAAATCGAGCGTCTGTATAAACGGAGTGAACTGGCGAGGCGGAACGACGAGACCCTAAACCAGGAAATTTAAAAGCAGTTAACAGCTAACTCAAAGAAGAAGGAAAACAAACAAATATGTTTACAAATTGTGGAGACAACGCAAGGTTCAGGAGCTACTTACCCACCGAGCAGAGGACGAGATCATCCGCCACATAACAGGGATGGTAAATGTTGTTATTGCCATTTTATTCCATGTTTATAAAGCGCTGCTCGTCGTGCATGTAAAACGTAACACTAGATGCCGAGGCTGCAGTGTTACTTGTCACGCCTCTTTTAATTGTGGAACGCCGGCTTGCTATCTAAAATCACACAGTGGAGCGGTGTTATGACGCCGTTGCGTTTTTAAATAAACAAAAGGGGGAGTAGAGAAGGGTCTTCATTGCAGCGTTATTGCACAATCTTTGTGTTAAAAAGGGCTGGTGAAGTAGAAAACATCTTGTATCTAGTACAAGGGTTTTCAAAGTCTAAGACTGTGGGCCTCCCCTCAGACGAAGCTTGGAAAAAGGCGTAGTTTAATTCCTTCGTTCAATTCTTGATGCCTGTAGGGTAATTTTGATCCCATAGACACTCAACAATTGAGCCAAGATAGCCTAATGTTGCTGTTTGACATAACTTCAGACTACACCAAATACATAAAAAAGGTCTGTCGTAAGGCATTTATTAGTTTCTGACTCTGGGAAAGTGGGCAAAACAGTATAATTCCCCAAAACTACTATATGTCTGAACTATCTCTTTAACCAAATCACACACATTTAGGCTATTCTATGTGATCTCCTTTTCACAACTAATGTAATAACTAATGTAATATTTTTTCAGTTCCATTCTCTGAGCCTCCCCTGAAACTGTTTGGAGCACCCCCCAGGGAGGCCCGCCTCCCACTTTGAAAACCTCTGATCTAGTAGATAAATACTTAAAGGAAATACATGTGAATTACTAAAAGCAGAATATTTTTACTTCTCTTAAAACATGTCCGGAGGGGATCTTTAGTATTTTTTTCAAATGAAATATATTTTCGA
>JBBPCS010000023.1:1022916-1039577 GCA_037974645.1 Hollardia meadi
CGCATTTCGTTCTGCCGTCCTGCCGTTCCGTCGGACTGTTTGTTTGCTTTTCCCGTGCCGTCCAGAAGGTGTTGTCCGTCTGCCATCTACCGTCTGCAGGATTCCATGTGAATGCGGCATTACAGTCAATGTCATTTATGTTTATTATTTTTATTCACAACAAGCAGTCCCCAAAGTGCTCTGAAAGCAAAACAAAACAAAAAGCATCTACATTTCCTTGATAATTGGGATACCTCTTCTGATGAAGACTTTATGGACTGTGAGGAATTTTGTCAACTGTTGTTTCCAAGAGCATGAATGAAGTTTGAAACGTATCACCGGTGTACTTCATGTCATGACGATGATCATCATCATCCTCACTGTTGTCACCGTCTTAGAGCTTCATCTGAGTACGACTCTTATCTTCTTCCCGTCTTCCCATTATTGCTATTATTGATTCTTAATATCATTTCCTCGTATAAACAACAGCAGAACCATTCAGAATGATGATGACATGCAGAGACACACACTTCTATGAACAGAAGCAGTACTCAATCATTAATATAATGTTTTTCACATTCTTTTAATCTTTGAATATGTAGCATATCAATGACTTCCTGTGCTAAATTGTTGAGGATATCCTGAAGCAGTGAGTCTTTGCAGATATAAAGTGTGCATATTCTATTTTGTCCCAAGGCTATCGTGGGTATATCTGTTCATACTCGCTGACACACACAGACACTGTACAAGTACAACTACTGCTGGATCAGACAGGACAGAAACACCCGTCTGGCCTATTTTTTAACATTTGTGGAAACACAGGTGTTGCAGAGCTCTTAGATATATCCTTGTCACACAAGAACAAAACTCCAAAAAGATCTACTGCTGGAGAAAAGGCACGAAAAAAGTCCCATGAAGCCCAATTAGAATTCTGCTTCACTTCACTTACTGATTGAATGAGGTAATCTGTTCTCATTTAAATGATAGCATTTCAGTCAAGCATGGGACCAGCTTAGTCATGGAAAACAAATGGGTTTCCTGTCCCGTGAAAAGTGCTCTCAGTACTGGCAGGAATATGAAATGGAGACAGGCGCCGCTTCTGTTGTCATTGTTTTCATTTGCCACATCAGCATGCAGCCACATCTCTATTGTGGAGGCGTTTAGATGCATTGTATATCCCGCAGCAACGTCCAAATTTCCCAAAGAGACCCAAGACATCCACAGATGCCTTTGCTTCACTTTTATAAATGGGCCTCATCTGTTGAAGCAGCGAGAGCCATCCGCACCATGCAGAGCGATACGCCGCCGCTCGTGGCATCCGAAAAGTCTCACCTAAACTCGTGGGGAGGGTCTGTATCCCCGTCACAGAAGCTGTCATTCACAAACACAAACAGATGTTCTTTATGTGATCCCGTGTCAATTTATTAACTTCAGCTGTTGTGTGAAATACAGTGCATGTCAGCCAACGTCTTCATAGGTGGGGGAGCAACCCATTTATCATTCTTTGATTTGTTTTTCTTAGCTGGCACTCCGTGCTGCACCCTCTGCCTGGCATAATGAGGAACGTGCTGTCTGCTCCGAGTCGCCAGGGAGCTTGTCACAGCATGGAGGGCTGCCACAAAAATATGCTGCAGCCAGCACAGAAAAGCTGCCCCAGAATGATGATTTATTCACACAAAAGAATGCCATTGACATAAGGATGTGTGAAAAACTGTCTTAATGCCTTTCCCCATTTTCCTTCGGGTTTTTTTTTCCATTTCTTACCGTCCTTTCCTTTTGGGCCTTTGTGATTCTCTCCCAAGGTGGGCCAAAGGAGGAAGTTTAATCAAGGAGGTCTCTGGAGACACGTATGAGGTTATTGTGGACCACTCCTTCTTTACAGAACCCGTCTCCTGCGAGGTTACCAACCCTCTTGGCAGCACCAACATCAGCCGCAATGTTGACGTCTACTGTGAGTGGCTCCTTCAGATACTCTTCATTCCTTTAAGTAGTGCCAGAAACGTGACATTGCATGGTTATGGATTTTTGCTGCCTTATATATTTTGACACTGAGCGCCATGCGCTGGTGCCACCACAGCTGATGCCTAATTATGAATGAGACAATTAGTGATGTTTATTTCAACAGTTGGTCCTCGCATGGCTGCGGAGCCCCAGTCCTTGCAGGTGGACCTTGGATCTGACGCTGTGTTCAACTGTGCCTGGACGGGAAATCCCTCTCTTACCATAGTGTGGATGAAGAGAGGGTCTGGGGTGGTGAGTATATTGATTTGCAGTGCTACAAAGCATGTTTAATAAACAATCACATACTGTGGCTCCGGCTGACAAAAGCTGCTTTTCTCTGATAAAGCCGGTTTTTGAGCCTGTTTTCTCAAATAAAGAAATGTCCATTAAACCTCAGATGTCGAAGCAATTGCAGTTCTAGCCTCTTGGTAACCTGCTCTCACATGAGATCTACTGATTTGATCCTAAATTCAGACTCATTCCACCTTTCCTTTTGTCAACATCAAAGGCCAAAGCCAAGCCCTTTTTTCCACTGAGTTCAGACCCTAAATTGGATTTTAATAATTGAGGAGAGGTGCCCTTTAAGGTATAAATGGTCCAGGAGCTACCTTTCTTTTTTCCCCCACTGCGCTGCCTTGTTGCTATGTCAAATGCGAAGATGCCTTTGCCGTCATTGCACCTGATGATCTTTGACTTTTTTTTTGCTGCAGGTTCTTAGCAATGAGAACCTCCTGACACTGAAGTCCGTGAGACAGGAGGATGCTGGGAAATACGTTTGCCGTGCTGTGGTCCCGCGTGTAGGAGCAGGGGAGAAGGAGGTTTCTCTCACTGTCAATGGTAAGCTGTATTATGTCTTGCGCTCAAAGTTGTCAAATGAGTACACAAATACAAGTGCAAATCTTGAGGTTTGGGGTCAACGGCAGCAAAAAGAAAGCAATCAATATCGCAGGAGTTCGGTATTCTGCTTCATCTGCGGTTTACAAAAGCCATCGGTCTGTAAAGCTTCCAACACAATATGCAGCTTTATTTCGCTCCTGTAGTCTTCTTTTAGTATAGCAGATTTTTGGAGGCACAGCTAATTTCACCTGGCATAGAAACAAAACACTAAACCTGACACACACACACACACACACACACACACACACACAGGATGTGGCACGTTTTCCTGACAAGGGAAATGTGATAAAACAGAGCTGTTTCATCAGCTGTGATCATTGTGAAGCCTTTAAATCTAACAAAGCAACAAACTTGGTGTTTTCAAGATATTTACATTTCATAAACAGGTGAAATGTACTTCACTGCTAATTATATTCTGTATGAGTCACAGGGAAGCTGCTGCTTCTGAGACACTAACTGACTAATGAATACCAGCCTTGGTGGGAGACCTGGCAACTCTCAAACAAATGACTTCATTATCAGTACTTGATATTCAGGGAGCATGCTTCGATGTGGTAGAGTTGTGGAATTTACATGTCCCTTATTTTCCCCGTGTCCATCTGAAAGAAACCCGGTGCCAAAAACAGAAAGAAAGAAAAAAAACAAGAGAGGGTTTTAAGAAGCGGGCGAGATGATGTTGAGTTAATGCTGACAGTGTATCACTACACATTCCCAAAGCTAACAAAAGAGTTTGCCTGTAAGCAACACTGGTGCTGATTTGAGGATGAAGATACATCAAGTAGCGAACAGTGTGTGTGCAAAGATTTTCTTTTCAAAACCCCGACGTTAGCTTTGCATATCAGAGAGGGTGGGATACCAGTATTCCCTCCAGCACAAGATCAGAACCACGTCTTTCACTGCAATGAGCCCCCTCCTTCTCAACCAGGAATTCAGTTGCAATCAAAGCGTAAGAGGCGTAAGGAAAAAATCATGACTAATTCTATTGTTTCCCATTCTGTTGATTGCAACCAAGGCTGGCATCTTTTCTGCAGTCTTAATATGTAAACAGAATACATAATATCCAATGTACCAGTTTATTCTGATGCACCTCTTTCTTGCTCATGTAACTGCTGAGACTGTGTTGCTTCTGAACATGATGCCACGAGAGAAAGAAGATGGATTGTTTTAATAAAGATTAGAACACACAAACAACTCTGAGCACACTGGGAAACATACAACAAAGCTGAAATGGCATGTTTATTTAGTCTCTGCAGTCTTCATTCACGCAAGGTCTGGATGTCTTCCCTTTTTAAGTTCGTGTGTATTCTTCCTCTCTTCTTTTGCGTCGTGCGCCTCCCTGCCTGAATTGGTATTTGACATTCAACAGCTACCTTCCTTTTTACCCTTCTGAATAATTGAAATTCATCATCTTTTTTTTTGTCCTCCAAACCACACGAGGAGACATTTCTTACCCAGATCCTTGAGGCAAATCTGATTGTCAAAGTAGTGAAAGTGCAAACACTGCGGTTGAAGTGGTGACGTGTGGGTGTGCGAGTGTGTATGTATCTGTAGAGAGGGGGGGGCGCTAGGTTCATTCATTGTCCGATGCCATTGTCTCTAACTGCAGATGAATGCAAGTGCTCCTTACCCCTCCTCAGCCTATGTACGCCTAACATCCCTGTAGGACTCCAGTGCTTCTGACACTGAATAACTAAGATGAGGGATGAGCGAGCTTTATCAGCAGGACGATCATGATACAGTAAATATCAGGCAAAGCTGAGCATATTTAGAGCGTTCATGATGCGCCCGTGTCTGCTGCACATTTGAATGTTTCTTTGCTGTTTGTTTTCCCTGCAGTTTTCCCCCCCCCCCCCTTTCCTTGAAGCCATCATTTAAATTACATGTGTTTATAATTTGTCATTCCCTCTGTCTGTCTCTCTCTTCTCTGCCGTTGTGTGTCACTGGCTCCCACTGTGGCATACCACATAGACATGAGGATTCCTGCTCTCCCTGGGGAAGAATGTAATTTAATTATAATCAAACAGCTAGCAGGGGAGGCAGTTTGTGTTTAAGTCACTAATGGATACATATTGCTTACTCTAGTCCAACATTTCAGAATGGAAAGCTTCACAGCATTTCATATGCGGCCATCAAGTGTCTACATGTAAAGAGGGAGGGATGGGGGGGGGGGTTGCACATCCATGCTTGGGATTATTTATATAGCATACAATATGTATGCATAGCTTTTTCCATAGTCATGCAGAAGTTGGAATGAGAGAACTTATCTGACATGCTTGAAAGGATTTAGCTTGTGGATACTTAAGGACCATATAGTCACGCAATACATATTAATTAATGCATCCACAAGTCTGAGTAGATCTGTGTGTGTGTCTTTGTGCAACGCAATATGTAAAATGACACATTCGCAGTACTTGGGCAACCGAGGGAGAGAATGCCCATTACCCCAGTAAGGGAGAGGGAGGGCCAGAGAATCCCACAATATCCCACAGAGCACTGGGTTATAGATCTTTTTTTTTCTCTACTGTTTCTCTTTCCAGAGAGTCTTTATGTGCCCAGTTAATTAGCATTCCAGCCTCCTTTAAGCTGGCAATAACAGCGTATAAGAAAGGAAAGTGCAAATTAATGAAGGGGGAAACTGCATTTAAGATACAGCACATTTTATCTGAGCGGCTAAATTCAAGCATAGTAAGATAGGATCTGCAAGGCTTTCTGCAAGACTTTGAACTAACATTTTCCTTGTCACATGAGCTGCCTCTACTCAGCTTAGATAATCTATTTGTTTTACATGTAAAAATATCCTTCAATTTATTCCCCCTAAAAGATATATGTGGCGTGAAGCTTTCCAACAGGATGGTCGTGATAATCGTGGGCTGCAAAGATTCGGACAAAGAGAAATGGAGCACCTCTGTGGCGCTTACGTAGTCTTGAAACCCCTGCACACATAAAACTAGCAAGAGAGCATTTCTGCTTCACATGCCCCCATCCAGCCCCATACCCTGCCCCCGAAAGCTTTAAAGATTTGCAGGCAATTCTCACTGAAACACCAAAATTTGGAATTCAGGACAGCTGGTTCATTCAGAAGTTTTGGCTTGTTCACAGAGGATCATGTGGTTTCTGGAGCACAACAGCTTTGAGGTCCACAGCTCCAAGGTGTCCTCTGTCTGTCCAGGGAGGGCAGAATGGTTGAGAAATCCTCCCAGGTACATCCAATGAAGTGGAAAAGAAGTCTAAAAATAAACAGCCAGCACATTAGAAGTCAGTTCCCACTGATGATGGGTTTCAACTTGGATCTTCATTTGGTCAAATAATGAAAAATCACATCACAGATATAATTTAAAGGCAATGCTCATAAAAGAAGAGAATATATCTTTAAACCATAATGCAAAACAGCTTTCTTTTCCCCCCTCATATTAATATTATCAAGGAGTTCTTTTTCTATTGCTCATAGTTCTTTTATGATATTGAGTCATTGCATGTGTGTTAAGCATCAAGAATTTGTCATTGAAAACAAATAAGATCCTTTTTAATGTCTAGTCAATCTCATCTACATTCTTTGCGCGCTGTTTCGCTTCCACGACCCAATTCTTCCAGAATCTCCATAAGAACAGATGCTGACATTGCAGTGACTAATCACTTTGATTGCTTCTATTTGAAAATGGACAGTTCCTTGCATGCATAATTCAAGGAAGATGCTTTCTTTTTGAAGCTGATCCATATTTTCTTTTATGTTTACTGTTAATGTGACCATAGCTGAAAAAAAAACAACTCAAGACTTTTTTTTTTTTTTTTTACAAACCACTGAAATCAGCCTTTTGGCAGCCCTCAAGAGTTGCAGGATTGGATGAAGAACTACTTGTGGCTAGAGAATAAAACGATGAATGTTTTTGGCCTGTGCCATCTGTCCGGAGTTATTATTGTTAATGTATTTCATGGTGTGAAGTGAAGACAGCGTGGCTCGCACTGCTTGCAGGAAAAGAGAAGGAGAAAACACATTCTGATCCCAGTTGTAAAGATGCATTGAGCCAAATGAGGCAAATGCGGCGATGCTGTCAGAACATTTAGGGTAGTAAAGTGTGAATTTCTAAAGAAGTTAAACACGATGGCTGCCTCAGCTGACCAATTAGAGAAGATGAAGTATTGGTGATAGTGGTTCCACATGCACTCTGACTTGCTCCTGTTTATGTAACAGATCACAGCTGCAATGAACGGCTGGACCATTAACCTAATATTGCTATAGGCTAGTGATATAGCTAACAAGCCACTTCATGTCAATATACTCACTCTTACTCACCAAATTGTATGTGACTGCTCTTTTCCTCTTATGTGCAGACACACCGCAGTTATGACTGTTCTCCGTGTCAAATGATTTAAGTGTGTATGTGGTTATGTACTCACATCTCTAAATACACACCAAAAACTGAATTTGGCATATTTAATTTAGGATAATTGTTAAAATATTAATAAGAACTGTCAGCTTCAACATATATACAGGATCTCCTCACCACCAGTGACCACACTAATAACTTCCACTCTGTTTCAGTTGCTCTCTAGCTGTTTTGTGCTCGTTTGATCAGAGAAGAAAAACAGAGAAATCAAAAGAGCTGCGTCCAGGTAGTGGGGAAATGTCGTGCTTTTGTTCCAAGCGGAAGACTGAGTTTAGGAAAGAAATGTAAGCCCTGGCCTTTCGACACCCACACTGATATTGTGTAATCAGATTGCAGCGTCCACTCCAGAGTCAACACCTCCTCAAATGAACTAGCGAAACATTGCACCCAACATTTTGATTACCTCCCCTGCTGCTAACATTGATGTTGTAGTGCCACCCACCTCCCAACTACCAACGTCTTTGTGCTCTGATCACAGGCTCTGATCTGAGTAACAAGCACACGGCCGTATACACACACACACACACACACACATACTTTCAACCCAGGCTGAGCCAGTGAGATAAAGCTATCTAATTATATTCCTCATTTGCAGTTCTGATCTATAGAATAGATCCTTTCCAGTCACTACCACTGGCCTTTTGCAGCCTGCAAGTAATTGATCTCATTTTGACAGGTGTATCTGATACAAACCATGTATTTACAGTGTACCTGCACACGGCATATAAATATGTCCTTATATAAACTGTATCACATACATGTTGTGCTGTCACTCCATGTTGGCAAACCAGTGAAAAAAGGGGAAGAGTATCAACATTTTTTTTTTTTTGTTAAATTATCTGCAACATTTATTTTGCAGCAGTAGCAGCCTTCCAGCATCCTCCAGTAGCATACCAAGACACCATCTGGCAAAGTCTCATTAAAATGCTAATTCATTTTAATAAGAGACAGGTAATAAACTGCAATTATGTATCGTCAGAGAGATGGCAGAGAGCTGTAGTTTGAGGGAAGTTGGCGGAGAAGCGAGTCGTCTCACTAGGAGCTGCTTCACTTGCCTCTCCCCCTTAAACCCATATTTTTAAATTCAACCATCACAAGAGACGTGCTAAATGTTTGATTTGAATAGCTTTTTAAGGGCCCTGTAAAAATGGAAGGGGTTTTCTTGTATTGTAAGTGCGGGGAAATCTCTTTTGGAACCCGGCTAAATTTTACATCCAGATTCCACCGGACACGTCTGCATCACCTTCCGGCTGTAAGCAAATCAAAAACAACTGGGCTGACAAAACGCTCCTCTTCTGAAATGCTCCCAGTGGGGTACGAAGCCATGTGGAGGACCAAACAAAACCGCGTCGCAGCCGGAACGCAGCGCAGTTGTGCCTGGTGGAATCAAGTGGTAAGAATCTAAACCTAAAGAAACAGATGTAGTGATCCTGAGCTGACCTCATCCTGTAAAAATATCAAGCTTAAGGCAACTCTTTGAAGCCCACGTGATCCTTTCAGACATGACTGATTATGTCGGGCTGGGCCTGGTGTGATATCTCCGAGTGATGGGTGGAAACAGCCAATCAAGAAAACATTTACAGTCACGTACTGCAGCACAGACCAACTCGACATCAAGTCACATGATGGCAAGATCAGAAAAACATTAATTGAAACAGAAAAGTAAATCCAGCAAAACTAGTGTAGATTCTCATGTACTCATTTGGAAAGACTGCATGAAATTATATAAAAAAAATATGACACATTGCTTACACAATTTCTCCACAGTGTTCTGGTACCGCTGTAAACCATTACTTCTGTACTTTGCTTTTCTGGTATTGTGCTTCCGGTGAGCTCCTCAGGACCAAAGGGAAAATGCACTTGACAGACAGAACTGGGTCATGTGTGACATCTTGTCTTCATATTAGTGCTGTCACCTGGCGTGAACAGCCTCCAGACCAGATGGCAGGCAGACCAGTCGTTTAGGCTGAGCTGCCCTTGTCAGGCAAGATCTTGTAGCCTGACCAAGGTTTAACACACGCAGGCTCCGAGTCCATACCCACAGCTCCTGTTGACCGAACTCACCCCGTTTACTTAGTTTGTAATTCCAATAAAGCCATTCTATTTATTTTGACACCTGAATGAACAATGAATACATGAATGAAGACAACACGGCATAAAAATATAAGACAAAGCATTGTACTGTATTTTGTCAGACAGTTGAATGGATTTTCAGTTTTAGTGATTCACAATTCGTTATTGGATTGTGTCTTAGAGCTGGGGCTTAATGTTTAGTTATTTGCCGACCTATTGGTTTAGGTTTAAAATCTGCTGCAAGCAAATTGATTTTGGTGATACACTGCAACAAGCGTGTTATCTCCCTACAGTAGCACCCCCCCTCCCCCCATCTTTTTAGTCCTGAATACACTCCAAAGAACTACTTTAGCACTCTCCATCGATGTTTATCTCCGTGGGAGAAATCAAGCCAGCCATAAATCAACACTTGCTTGATCCAGAATGAGGTCTGGGGCCCCCGCTAATGCCCTTCGTTCAGTCCCGGCCTGTCCTTGAGTAGATCGTACAGAGTGATGAGGCACGTTCAAATGCAATCTTCCCCAGGAGTCCCAAATTATTGAACACAGGTGTTACTGCTTGAAACAGGAGAGCAATTAGGATATAATGTACCTCAAAAACTCGATTGAGCAAAATTGTCACGTGACCTGAAACTGCAAATGAATTTAATTATTCATGGTTTAATTTCTGTGACTCATCTTCATTTCTTTTAATGATTGTTCCTTTTCAGGGCCACCCACCATCTCCAGTACACAGACTCAGCAAGCTTTACATGGAGAAAAAGGACAAATCAAATGTTTCATTCGAAGTACGCCTCCTCCAGACCGCATTGTAAGTACATGTGGGCTTCTTTCTTTTTTCCCGATCGCATCGTTGTGTTAACTTTGCCTGATTTCACTGCAAGGAAACATTCAAAAATATAAGCATAAAGAGGTAGTTTTGGGATTTGTGGCACCTGAACAATGCAAATTAGACACCACTCCTATGTGTCTGAAATATAAGGCCTGACTGAACTATTGATCTATTTACACGGACAACACAGGCAAGTAAAGATAAGTTGAGGAGTTCTATCGTATAGGTCCATCTTTTGTTTTCATATAAAAAGTTGGGCATCTTCTAAAACTTAGTGGAATGAATGAAACACTCCGTTTATGCGCTGCACCAGACTCACAAAGAGGTGGTTGAAGTGGATGGCGTGCGTACGAAGTGCAGGACTCTGACACCAGAGACCAGGTTTAAGTCCAGGTTCCAGTCCAGGTTGGGTTAAAGTTAGGAAAACATAATGATTCCGGTTAAATGTTTCAGAAAACAAATAAAATACCCTGTCAGTGATTATTTTACGAACATGTTCTGTATCAACATGACTTGCCACGTACGTTAATTAATAATATTTCCTCATTATGTTTAGAGAAAGCAATACGTTGATCAGCAATCAGCAATACGTTTCCTTAATAAACGTATTTGCTGTTGTACAGAAATGTAATGTCTAGGAGACAGGCCTGGAAACAATACTGTTTGGACCCTCAATTTCTCATTTAATCCACACTTTTGCTCTGTTAGCACTGATCCCATTAAGATTTATGGACCTTATATAAACAGCCTACTCTCTGAGCTCGCTTTGTGTTTATTATTAATTTGTGTGTATGAATGTGTGTGCGTGTCTGCATATGCGTGTGGTTAATTGCCATAATTTGTCATCTTATTTGTGTTTTCTTATATTGATGTCCAGCATTAACTAGCATCATAATTAATATCAGATTCGTTTGAGAGGAGGTGCCTGTGGAAGCCTTGCTGCTGGGTCTTAAATGTTTATCCTTGATTACTAACAATTGTTTTTGTAAGTATCAGCCCAGCTTTCCTTTCGTTCGCTGCATGCCTACAGAAATAATAAATGTGAAACGTCAGTGTTGTTAACATACAACATCCTTTATTCTTAAACCTCGATGAGAAACTCTCTACAAAATATTTAAGCATAAAGGCAAAGAAAGCTCCTCACTTTCATCATACTGTGTCCTAGAAGTCAATTAATGGCGTTATTTTGCTTGACAATAAATTTCAAAAGCACTTGAGCTAAGGCAAAATTTGTCACTCAGCTCTATTTAGCCACACGTCATTTATTGCAAGCTCCAAGTTAAATGTGTTGATTTTACCAATTTGTCTTTCTTGCTCTTTATCCTGCATAATGAATTCTGTTGAGTGCTCATTAAAAATCAACAAAAATTAATACAAGAATTCTCACCAAATAAGTCAAAACAAGTCTGCCCCAAGACACCTTGAACGAAAGCGGCCACTTAGTGGCATGTGTTACATTATGATCATAGCACTGTGTAAATTAATCCTGCGTATGCAAATATCTATTGTTTTTCTCTCCACATCGCTGCAAGTGTCAACACCACTTCACATTACTCCATCACTTCCTTATGCCTACTGCAGTGTATGCCCTGCAAAAATTACAAGCTTGGAAATTCTGTCTTATTATTATTTTAAAACACATTTATTCAAGTTAATATTCTCTTTGAGGAGGCACCAAGTGTTAATTGATTTGAACTAAATTTGAATGTATGTAATAGTTTGCATGAGGAAATTAGCAAAAACACAGACATTAAAAATTGTTTAATTTGATTTGATTTGTCTTTTTTACGCTGTCAGTATAATTTTAGTGTGACTGGTTTTCAGTTTCAACTCTGTCACAAAAAAATCCTAATAAATCAAAAATAATTTTCAACGTCTGTGTTTAAATTTTTGTGGAACTCTTCTAGCTTTATAATACCATCGCATATTTTTTCAAATATTCAAAATATTCAAAAAGGAAAGGTATTAAAATACATTTTTAATGCACACACTACTGTGCTATCACGGTGTACAGAAAGAGAAAACATTTTCTTTAAATAATCCGTTATTCTTATATATACTGAAATAATTAAAATAAGTTCTGTTATATTAATGTTAGTAAGGTGTACTCAGTGTATTCAGTTTGCTGCCCCTAACCTCTTATATTCCTCTAATTCACAGCAAGCACTGCCCTAAAAAAGGTTGCTTGCAGTCTCCCAACAGCCAAAATACTAAAAGCACAGCAATTCAAACACTGCAGTGAGAAGAGAACTACAGTTCATGCAATTTGCAATTATCCATCCAGACATTAGCTCAGTCTACAGATGCGGCAGATATCTCAGTGAGTTGGCAGCCTGTCAAACGGAGATGATCAGTAGCAAATGGCCAGTTGACAAACACATGTTAACCACAACATTTTTAACACGGTGGGTAAAAAGCTTTTATCAAGCTTTTTATGACATGTTTTGAAAGCTGAATTTACACATGGACATACAGTCCTCTTACTGCCTTCTTATGTCACCCCTGTTCTTATGCATTTGCATGTATATCCTTCTGTGCTTACTTGTGGACCTACAACACTAGATACAAACAATACAGGGACACACACACACAGGCCCACCCACAGAAAAGCCTGGGCACCTGGAAAGGTCCATTGAATGTGCAGAACGTCTTCTCTATGATCAGCATCATCCGCTTTCTCACAGGCGGTGATGGCACCTTCACTGACATTGGCTACCTCTTGGCTAGTAATGTTAGCTGTAGCGTTGCCTCCTAGCTATCGTTTGCCTCTTCAGCCTGCCTCTGAACAGCTTTCTGTGCTGACTTATATTATTATTTGGGTCCAAAACTCTTGCCAGCTCCCTCTTTTTTTCCTGCTGGGATCACGGTTTATGTGAAGGTCCTGGAATAGCAAGGAAATCCATTCCAACATTAGCTCGTAGTTACTTTAGATCATTAAATTTTGACATATTCAAATTGCTTACCTTGGGCCCCAGTACCAGCTAGGCCCTAAAAAGCTTTCCCATTCTTCCCCCTTTATGGGCGGCCTTCACACACACATTAAAACATTGATCTACAGTGCCGCTAATTGTCAAAATTTTTACACAATACCTACCGCCTCCTTACCCTCTGCCTTTTCTCAGGCCTGGTCATGGAAGGAGACTGTGTTGGAGTCTGGAACATCTGGCCGCTACACCGTAGAGACCGTGACCACAGAAGAAGGGGTAATCTCCACACTGACCATGAGTAACATCGTCCCGGCTGACTTCCAAACCATCTACAACTGCACGGCGTGGAACAGCTTTGGCTCTGACACCGAGATCATTCGCCTTAAGGAACAAGGTGGGAGCCAAGGTTCGACAAGTTCCACCTTCCTTTTCTTCAGATCACGTGACTGTGGCTTTCTAGATGGCGATGGTAGAACGTGATAGAGCCGTGGCGTTGTATGTGCATCACTGTGCATGTGTGTGATCACCATTTTATTTTTCAAATTCTCTCAAAAATATGTTGTTCAAAATTGCAATTTGGAACTGCAGGATGTTAATATGAAGTGACACTGCATGGCCTAAATTCTGAAACGTTTGATGAACAGTCCTGTAAATGTGATGATGAGACCGATAAATTCCTGACAAATTAGTTTCCCGGGTTAGTGCAACTCCCTGGTAATTTGAACTGGTGACCCTTAGACTGCACCCTGAATATAAAATACACCGTTCCACACCTAAAACGTAGTCCAATTCTTTTGCTTCAAAAATGAATACTTGTTATCTGTTGACCTTTTCCCCTCTACCATAGAGGAAGCTGTGTTTTCTACCCACTTATCGCAAATGAAAAATTATAAGCTGCTCATGTGAAAGTGACATTGATCAATGAAGACATTAAATAAGCTTTAATGGTGCAGGGAGAGCACTTGGTTGTTTTGCATTTGTTCAAAATGCGAGAAGGTCACAAACGTGGGCTGGTAACGCAGATCATTAAAGAGTGCTTTAATGAGGATGTCGGAGAAGCATATAGATGCAGGTCTAATCCCTCCCTCATCACAAATGCAACATTCTCGCAGAAACACGCAAACACGATTACGCTTAAACTAATGCACACACTATTTGCACTCTGTGAAAATAAAAGCCCTCAGTGAAATTTGTCTATCAGCCTTAATGAGTGTATATTAAAAGTTATTAGATAGGGTAATAGGATAATGACACAAAAGGAAAATGTTTACCTGCACTGATAACAAAACGTTTGGTAATTAGTTTTTGTTTGAAATTGCTGTAATTTGGATATATAGTTCAGAACATTGTTGTTGTTTTTTTCTGTGGCATTGTGCCTGTGTGTTTTTATTGCATGGCCTTGTGCCTGAGGGATAATGTCAAAGTCACTTAAAAAGACAGCAAATCTTCCCTTAGTTCCAGAAAAGAGGGAGAGATGAGGGAAACTGGTGTATGTGTGTTTCTGAAAGAGAAAGGTGGCCTCGTGCAGGGAGTGTGTATTATGGCTGTGTGCTGTTGTGACTCTCTTTTCATGTACATTCGAGATGTTTGCAGTATGTAATGATCGTAGGACACCTCTCTTTGTTGCTCTCTGCAGAGTCGCTCCCAGTGGCGGTGATCATCGGCATTGCTGTGGGAGCTTTCGTGGCCCTCATTGTCCTCATGGGCACCATCGGAGCGTTCTGTTGCACCCGCTCCCAGAGAAGTACGCCTGTCTCTTATTTCCCTGTTACATCCACTGAAGCAGGCATGTCTAAGTACTGCATCACTACCAAGCACACAGGAAAAATGTCCATCTATACAGATATTGTTTTCATTCAAAACTAATGGAAATAAATCGGTTCTGAAGGTCAAGCAAGTTTGGTTGTCTGCGTGTTTTGACCTGATATTTCTTAAATATGGGGCATCTATGGGAAAAATTTCCAGGTGGCAAAGCATGAATTGCTGGAACATATTGTAATATTTAATACAAGATGAATCACGCATTAAGATGGACATCTTTTTGTGGTGCGCAGATAGCCAGATTGTAATAAGGGCTCATTCCATGCAATCTCAGTCTGGCTGCATTCACTTTTGAGGCTATTTACATCATGCGTTATGTTCACTGCCACCCACCCATGTACCAAGTGACTCAGGTTAGAGACAGTCAGTCGCTGTCTCTATCCAAGACCCAATTTGTGCTACTGGTCCCTTCAGCATGTCTATTGTCTGTATACTACAGAGGAAGCGCACCTGGTCATGCCCTCACTGCCCGTCTCCATCTGTGCTCACCAGAGAGAACTTGCAAGCAAAATTAAGACAGAAAGTAAGACTTTGTTATATGACAGTATCATCAGCATTGTCCCAAACAGAATGAGTCAACGTGGAAAGGCTGTGTCAGATTGCATATGTATGCAGGAAAAGATAATCTTGTGTTGGCAGGAAGCAAATGGTTAATAATACTTTGTATTGTTTTTGAAAAATGGGGGAACTCTCACAGACCAAACCCGGGGATCTTTGCTAAATTCTGTAATGCTGCAAACTGCGCTGGGGGAAATTCTAGAGTCAACAAATACAGATTGGTGTTTATTCAGCTTATTGAGATATATGTGTCGTCTGTCTCTGCCAGATCTGAAAGGAGTCGTGTCTGCGAAAAACGACATCCGGGTGGAGATTGTGCACAAAGACCACAATGCAGCACGTGAAAATGAAGAACACACCTCCATGAAACAACTGATGGTGAGTGTGAGTGTCGCAACATTCTACTTTCCACTTCTTGTTCCTGTTCTCACAACTAAAATGTCAACTAATTTAGCTTTTGGGATTTTTGCATGCCAAATGCACTTTGCTTTTGGCCTTGGCATTTCCTGTGAAATACATTATTTTACCGCGTAACAGGAGAACAGAAAGGTGTGTAGATTGTATAAGTACTTTAATCAAGGCGTAGGGGCTATATTTACCGATATGATGCCACTATACCAATGAGCAGAACAGACCCCAATACATTGTAACTATGGAGATGCTGATGCATACTAGGTAATCCTACAGTGGGTGTACTTCTGTAAGCTATCTACATGCCTTCTAGACACACAAAAAACTGTTTCCTCTTTGGAACTGTACCAGTGTTTTGGTTTCATGCAGCTTGCTCCAGGGCTGGGCTATTTGCAGTGTGCAGTTTTTCTTTCGAAATACAGTGAATTTGTGAGACTAGTGCAGAGAAATGAGCTTAGCTAACTTACAAATCTGCATTTTTGTTAAGATAAATAAAAGTTTCGGGAGCTACCCAGACTCTTAGTGTACGTTGCTTGGTGCCCGTGCAGGTGGAGCGAGGAGAGTTCCAGCAGGAGTCTGTTCTGAAGCAGCTGGAGGTGTTACAAGAGGAAGAGAAGGAGTATCAGCACATAAAGGTACGAATCGTGACAGCGATGAACGACAACGACAGCATGAGAGCGTGAACGTGGGAGAATGAAATGGTGTGAGAGAGAGAGAGAGAGAGAGAGAGAGAGAGAGAGAGAGAGAGAGAGAGAGAGAGAGAGAGAGAGAGAGAGAG
>JBBPCS010000023.1:1040413-1051737 GCA_037974645.1 Hollardia meadi
CCCCCCCCCCCCCCCCCCCCCCCCCCCCCCCCCCCCCCCCCCCCCCCCCCCCCCCCCCAGAGCAAGAGATAAAGGCCAGGTGCAAACTATCTCCGTGTCTGCTGTGTGATAATGACGAGCATAACGAGGGTCTTCTCAGGCATTTTCCCATTATGAGCATTCTTCTTTTGGGATTTGGCCACCATGCTTACTATGCTTGACATTCACATCCATTCAGGCGAGGACATGAAAAACCACAGACACACACACAAACACGCACATGCCCTAACTGGACCCTTAGCAACAGCACGGTGCCGGCAGCCTCGCAGACAAACAAGTGGCACAGCTGTAGCCTTGGAAGCTATTTCAGTGCATACATGAAATCACAGACACTGCGATCAGTTTAGGTCCAATTAAAGCTGGTATGTGAGTGAACTTTGCTGTGACATGTTAGACGCCAGACTATGAATAATCAAGGTCTATTTAATTAGCAAGAAACATGCTTTTAAGGTTAACATGGGGGCTGACGAAATCCTCGCACTAAGCACCAGTTTTCTCATGATGTACACGGCAGCCTGTTTCCTTATTTATTCAGAAATTTGAATGGTAATTACCGCCAGAACGACCTTGACTCCTGCTTTGAGAAAAAATACAGGTAAGTGCATGTAAACAAAGGAATGGTTTTATTTTCCCCCTCTTTTTGCTATTTTTATCTCCCCTTCGGTATAGTTTAGGAAAAGCACAAACAATAATAATAATCATGAGAATAATTTTTATTTCTTGTGTTTTCAATAGGACCCTACAAATGGCTACTACAGTGTCAACACCTTTAAGGAGCACCATACGCCTACCATGGCTGGGAATCAGTCCACTGAGGTGAGGAACCCCACCAACACAGGTACCCTGGGCAAGCAGCGCGTACCGACGGGCATGTCCTTCACCAACATCTACTCCACTCTGGGAGCAGGTCCCAACCGCCTGTATGACTACAGCCAGCGCTTCGTGCTGGGCATGGGCAGCAGCTCCATCGAACTGTGTGAGCGGGAGTTCCAGCGTGGCTCGCTCAGCGACTCCAGCTCTTTCATCGACACGCAGTGTGACAGCAGCGTCAGCAGCTACAGTAAGCCGGACGGCTACGTGCAGTTCGACAAAGACAGCAAGGCATCAGCCTCCTCCTCCTCCCACTATTCCCAGTCCTCCTCACAGAACTCAGACCTCACCCGGCCGCTCCAGAAGCGCATGCAGACCCACGTCTGACCACCATGGAGGGTGGGTGTTTGATCGGGGTGTAAAAAGCAGCTATAGGATTGTAAAACTGTGACCGAATCAGCACAGAGGAGCACATTGTTTCCTCTGGACACCTGGAGATGCAGGGGCTGGTTGGCTTTAATACACTGTGTGACTTGTTCATACTTCTCCATGTCCCAAAAAATGGATCAAGAAGCCTTACATTTCCCTCCGGTTTAACCCACCAACCACCTCCTCTTTTTTTTTCAACCCATTATAACAATTGTGCCACAGAGAGGTTTTTTTCCAACATAGCGACGACACAAGTTTGACTACTTGGATTTTGCAGTGGGATCGTTAGCAGAGGGCAGGAATACCACAATGACTGTGTGACAATCAGCCCAGGCAAAGACCATTTTCGGCATTCATAAAAACTCAGCACGAACTGCACGATAATGGGTATGAGCCTGCTGTGTCCTGCCGCTCTCTTGCAGTCTGAAGCACAAAAATTAATGTGCATGTGGTTTGTAGTTGTTCAAGCGATAACACTTCCCTCCCCCACCTTCCCTCCAAACACTGTATGTTTAGCCTTCTTCTTTAAACTGGTCTTCTGTGTAGGTGGAAGAAAACTTTCTCCATGTGCCCACAGACGTCTATCTGGGCCACAGAGCTCAGCAGATAAAGAGGGGCTGAGATCTAATTTTAAATCCCTGAGTCATTATTTTACTGTGACACTCTGTGATAAAGGATATCAGTGTACATATGTGACTGTAATTTCTTTTCTAGCATCTAATTTCTGACTATTTCTGCTCATGGAGGACTCTAAATGAGACATGAGCGCCTCTTATTGTCCATATCTACTTTGCCTTGAGGGTATGGTGAACTGTGTCAATACAGACTTTAACCAAGTGAGATGGGCATACACTATCAGTTCTTCTGTTGATGGAGAGCTGGATCTGCATGGTGTTACAGCACCAACGCCAGCTCCAAGGCATGCAGCAGGAAAGCCCACAAACTGCAACATATGTTGTACTTGTGAGTTTCTCGCTGCAAATCATCAGCCACATATTTGAGGGTACCTGTTCAATGAAATATAAACATATTTTAGCTGAGCTTCTTATTGTGTGTTTTGTTTTTTTTTTCATTGCTGACTCTGGAGCTTAGTGCATCCTGGCTGTATACCTACCTGCGATCGCGCTGGTGTGTTTTATTTTCGCTGTCTGCTGTTCATTTTTGGCTGCTGTGGAGCTGATGGTGGCGCGCTGCATTGTTTTATTTTGTTCTGTTCTGCACTGTATGCAGCACATATGAAACTGGATTAATTATCTAATCACTGTCACCGTATTTGTTTTAGATGAGAGTAGAGACAGAGAGTAGTGATTTGACTTGCAGCTACACAGACACTCATACTTGACGTGAAAAAATTTCAAAGTGAGCGTCGTTGTCAAGAGTGTCGTAGTCATGCGTTGTGCATGTTTTGTGGCAGAATGCAAATTAATAAGTGTGGAGCTTCTTTTTTTTTGCAGCATAGTGCAGATTCTGTGAAGCAACTGGGCATATTTTCTCTTTATTCTAACCTGGATGCTACCACACAGCAAACTATGTCAAGTTAAATTTGGTCTGGGATCAAAAGTCATTGTCGTCTCCTTGAGCTGTGTTGAGGCAGGCTTTTATTGGTTGAACTCATTACCGAAATACCGTATGGATCGTTTCTGTAACAGCCGCGGTTACATCGTACATTACATCACATTTGATTTCAGCCATCAAAAGCCTCAAATGTCCACTGGCTTTCAAGGTCCGTTCCACTTACTTTATAAAATGGTATTTGATCAGTTCTTTGAAAGGTAAAGAGGAGTTCCTGGAAAGATTGTTGTAAAAAAAAAAAAAAAAAAATCCTAAATCAGTGGCTTGCAATGATAGTGGCACTTATGTTTTGTCAAATCAAACAAAAACTTGACAGAAAACATTTAGGTTACAATGTATCTTATCTAATTAGGTAGTTTTTCAGTATCCATAGTGAGGCAGTCGACTGGAATGACACGGACCTGAAAATATGAAATCTGCTTCTAAACCCAACAACGAAGCACGGCGTTTCCAACAAAAGCAAGTTGTTGTTGTAAGCACTTTACATATGATTAAATTCAAAGCATTTGAATGGGGTTTTCCACTTGAGTGGCAGTAGTTTGGACTCTAATTTTACAAATGGATTGGCGCCCATTGTACAGCTTAAGACAAAAAGCTCTGTTTCAACGCTGATAATCCAGCTTGGCACTTAACAGACTGTATATAAATCTCTAATGCTGTCTTTCTCTGTATATATTTTTTTTTCCTGCCTTTTCTTTCTTTCTCAGTCAGATTTCATTATGTTAGAGCTCAGCAAATCCACATGGCATCGGCACCGTACGACAGGCAATCATTTTCTCTTTGTTTCCCTTCCAATAATTTCATCAACCTTACTTTTTTCCCCCCCCGCTAGATCTCACAGGGAAAACTCTGTACACCGAGCACATGGGGGGCTATAGGAGGAGAAGCTTAGCTTAGCTGGTACAGCTTTGAAGTGAGATGCAGTAATAGGTTATTATACCTTCAGCCCTTCTGAGAGATGCCCAGCAATATATTGCATTTGGCACCATGATGACTGTCAAGTAAGCCTGTGCCATTTCTTATTCATTTTTCTTCATTTTAAGTGCAGGATGAAATTCTTACCTTGATATTGGCAGCAGCCAATTACAGTGGGAACTAGTTTGCATGGGACATATGGGGACATGCATATATGATGCGTCGTTTTACATCCTCAGCATCAGAATTGTTCATCATACAGCAGACATGAAGCTTGCCTCTATCTAAAAAACAAAACAAATTTGCTTTCTTGTCCAAAGGGTCCGCTTTCACTTATCTGATGCAGCTCCCGCACTGATCCAAACATAATGCATTTTCCCAGTCCAGAAAATCTGTACTTTGCACAGCAAACAGATAAATATTTGATAGGCCTGCCTTCTGTCCGTCCCCCCCCCCATGGCAGCCGCTACAGTGGGCATGAGAGTTAGAGTTACCACAGGATTTGAGTGCCATGTCAGTCTCTGGGAATCAAAGCCCATGTGGGGACAAAGTCTGCCCCTGCTCACCTGCGTACGCCTCTCCGGCTGGTGCTGGCGGCACCTGTTTGCCTGGCTACGAGTACCGCACAGATGCCAGGGCATAACAGATGAATAAACACAAAGACCCAGAACAATTACAAGGGGTTGTTGCCCTTTCCCTCATAAAACAAAGCAGCCCTTTCATAGTGGAGGATGCAGGGCAGTCTATTATTCAGAGATGCTAAAAACTAGCCTTTAGTAGACTGGACATTCTAGAAGGTGAAAGACAGGTTATGAGCAGTGTGAAGTGAAGACTGGTTGGTAGGTGTTGGTAATGGTTCCTCTGCCCACTGGCTATATTATATTTGTTTACTGCACAGTAAACAAACACATTCTTGGTCTGAATAAACTGGGAAAAAATGGATAAAGAATTGCTGAACATGAGTGCTGCAATATTTCACCTATGCCTGCAAAGGGTGGTTTACATGAGGCTATCTAAAGTCTCCATCATTGTATGATAGGTGTTGCTTTCCACGATAGAACCCATTAGAGATGGTTCCATTTGAAACATTGAATTGACCATAAAAAAAGCCATTTCTTTACCGTGCAAAAGCTTTCTATCACTCTCTCTCTCTCACTCCTTTTTCTTTTCTACCAATCGATACCTTGTTAGTACTTTAATAACAAACAGCTGTAAGGAAAAAGGCCTGTACTAAAAAGTATTTGCAAATAGTTCTCAGAGTTCGCTTTAGCCTTCAGGGCACAGCAGGAATCAGTGGGGTTAATTTTACAGCCTACAGTCAGAGAAAATTGAAAGAATCACAGAAAAGCATTTGAAAGTCAAGTCAGCTTCTCTGTGATTGGTTGAATTGTTCTGTATCATCAAATAACACAAACTAGTCTGCAAATACTTAATGAGCCAGGTCTGAAAAAAGTACTTAACTTAGAAGGTCATTTCAAGAGTTTGTATAAATAGTGATCCATAAGCATAACTGTAATGAAAAAAACATGTAAATTCTACTGGGTGAACCACTATTTTCAGGCAGTGGCCCTCTGTGTCTAAGAAAAAAAATGGTTGTATTTTAACTGTACTGGTCTGTGAATCTATGATGCTTTTGCTCTGTATATTTGGAGAATAAAAATGATTGAGTTTGTGTTTATGTTGCACTGCTGTCTGTCATTGAGAATGAATGAGCAGACTGGAAGGTGGGATTTGCATGGGATGCTTTTACTACAAGCTAAACATGTCATTTATTTGTGGAGACTAAGATGTGTTAGTTGTACAAACAGCTCTGTTTGTTTTACAGCATGGGATGGTTTCACTTTTACTCTGGTACACTACCTGCTCTGTAACAACGGCCATTCTCTTTAAGGACCAGCCTTAACCAAACATTGCTAATCAATTAAAACTGAAAATGAAAGTACAATTAATATGACGAGAAAATGCAATGTTCAGGAAATTATTAATAGCCATGGTGAGAGATTCTACAACACCTTAAGAAAGGAAAATGTGTAATCTCACACACGGCATTATGTACATGACAACATTAAGAAAGCAAAAACAAATAAACCAAGAACCTTTTTTACACACATTCACTCACTCCCAACTCGTCCAATACAGCATCTTGGTCAGTGGCCTTAAGTTTCAAATAGTGACGCTCTATTTACCCCTTTAGGGTCTACAGTCTACAGTCAGGTTAGCAATACTAAGTGTGTATGTCCAAAACAAAGCAACATGTGGGACTTGAACCCTATGTCTCCCAGTGGAAAGCCCTGTGTTGACACATCCAGCCACCTGCCAACTTTGACTTTTCTCACTCTTTATACTCCTACACAGCATTTCCTCCACAAGTGAAGCTAGAGGGGGTGACTACACCGTCATACTTTGACGGGCCACTGATCAGGCTGCCGTATTTGACATGTTGGGAGTGAGAACGGGCTGCTATAATTCAGGCATTTCCATATGTTTTTGTTTGGGTTTTTTTGTATCCTTAAAGTTATTCAAACTATGCCTTGTGACTGACATAAGGCCCACTTAACACCATGCAGCTTTTTGTGATTTGCACCCATTACATCATAATAGAAAAAGAGAATGCAGAAGAAACCAAGATGACGCTAAATAAGGGGGTGTAGTAGGCTAATAACACCAACTTCCCTCACGACCTCACGGTTGTGCAGCCGGTCGCTGATAAGTCATGGTGAGTATTTTGTGCTTGGCTCATGCATACTTTTAGAGTATTTGCTAAGAGTGGGCAGACTGCTGTTTATTTACTTCCCCCTCTGACATTTCCTCTGGCAGTCAGCAGATTCACATCATTACATTTGCAAGCAGCCCTTTAATCCATTAATAGGACCGATGCAGTCTTACTCCAAATTAAATGAACTCACATAAACACCTTAGCTTGTCTCAAGTGCTGGCTCCAATCCTACAGAACTGAAACTTGAAAGTGATTTGAATTCCCTCATGCATACAGTCAATACAATGCAAGGAAAATTACTCTCTAGCTGGATTAATCCACTCACAGCCTGCGTAGAAACGTAGCATTCTTGAAGTCCCACATCAGAAACAATTTTCTGATTTGTGAACGCTGTGCGGCTTAGAGGGAAAAAAGCATTCGTTTCACTGCTACACATCAAACTAGCAGCCAGACAAAGGACTTGTCGTGCCTACATAAGGTTACCTCAAAGCAAGTGCTATAACCAGTCTGGTCTTGATATTGAGGATCCATCTGCCAACAACATGATTTTCCTGGAAAAGCTTCCCATACTGAATGAAAAAAAAATGTTTTGTAAACATTATACAAATAGTTCCATTTGTGATGGATTTGACTAATCATAGAGCTCCAACTAATTACTAAACAGATCTAGGCCAGACATTTGCTTACAGCACCGCTTTAAAAACTCTCCTTGGAACTGGTTATTGGAAGGCACTAATCATTCATTCCTGCCTCTCCTGACAAAGTAGAAAGCTTGCCGCGGTCCCCATGGGCCTCACCTCGTCCAAGAGATACTGTACTGTTCCAAAATGACACATAAATGAGTCTGCGTCCCTTCAAATGAGCAATTAGGGCAGGCTACTCTGCATTTGGAATCCAATTTAACAAAGGCACACATTTAGAGAGAATGGCGGACTAAGCGTTTGGTGCGCTCTATTACAAAATTGTCTACAGGCAGGTGTTTGCTTGGTGTGAGAGAAAAAAAGGTGGTAGGAGGTACAGGCTCAACATATGAAGTGACTGAAATCCATCGAACAGAGCTAACATGTTTTTGTTGAGGTCATTAGCGTGTTAACGGACAGTTACGTTCAGATTAAACGTCCTCGTCTCGTTTTGTTTCTCTGCGTTGACAGTCTCATTGTCAGTCAAACTATTCCCCAAACCGTAAACCATATGGTCTTATAGCAAGCTGAAAAGTGACTGTTGAGTGAGTGGCATGTTGAAACAAAACTCCACACTGCTGCTTCCTTGACTCAGTTGCCTATGAAATGCCTCCTTTACAGTCATTTGTTTATTAAGGACAGCTGTTTCTAAGGTAAACTCACTCAACCAGCATCTGTCCTTTTAGAGGAAAATGGAATCTTCAACAGGATCCCTAAAGTCATTTAAAATGTCATCCATTAAGCGCACATGGGGCAGCAGGAGCAGAATGTGTAAAGAAAACACTATTAAAATGTGCATCCTTAGTTCATGGTGTTGCATTATTGAGAATCTAGTGTCCACATTCCACCTGGACACGGCTTTGTTTGGCGACTCGGTGAATCTTTCAGAACAGGCAGGTTTGTAACGTTTGAGCCCACATTGCTTCCACTCAGCAGGGCCGCATTATTTAAAGGAACACTTCACCCAAAAATGAAAATTCAGTCATTATCTACTCGCCCTCATGCCGATGGTATTAACTGAACAAATGAAGAAGATGGGGACTCGTTTTAAAATGTTAAAACAACAACAGGAAAAACATCAAATGGCTCCATACAGCTCATCCAGCCTAATTAAGCCTCCAGATGCCCTGAAAAGACGCTATTTACACCCTTTTAAAGGCGGAATCTTCACTGTAGCTGCTAAACTCAAAGCATTAGTTTAAAGGGACAGTTCACCCCAAAATTAAAGAGACATATTTTTCCTCCGACCTGTAGTGCTATTTATCCATCTAAATAGTTTTGGTGTGAGTTGCTCAGTTTTGGAGATATCGGCTGTAGAAATAATAGTTCCTGCATGTCTCTCTCTCTCTCTCTCTCTCTCTCTTAACTCAACTGGTTAAGAAGGTTTCTGCCTTCGAGGCAGTTTTTCCTCACCACTGACACCAAGGGCTTGCTCATGGGGGAATGTTGGGTCTCTGTAATTTAATAATAATTAATAATTTAATTAATTAATAATAAAAGAGTGGTCTAGACCTACTCTACATGTAAAGTGGCATGAGATAACTTTTGTAGTGAATTGGCGCTATACAAATAAAATTTGGCTTGACCCTTGCCCTGCTGCACAGACAGATCACAAAGCGTGTTCTGTTACTGAGACAGTATATATAGGATGTATAATATATGTTGTTTAAATAATATGTAGCTCAAAAAGACCCAGAGATCAACCACCCATTTTTATCTGTAAGCTTCAAGCTACAAAATACGTCAGAGCAAAATCCACATAGTCGCTTTCACTAAGACAACTTGCAGGTGCTGCAAACACAAAGTGTAAAGCACGACTGTACACTTCTATCCTTGGATTTGTCCTTATCTTTAGGGTTTCATCCTTCTGCCACAAAGTTCCCTTAATAGATACTTAGTCCCCAGTTGAATTGTTATTAAAGAGCTGCTCCTGTAAATAAAACAGAACATCCTGTGGCCTTGTGAGGGCACTGAAAATCCACCGAGGTGGCACAATGTTTTTTGTTCTTTTTCTTTCTTTCTTTCCGCAGGATTGTGGATTTATAGTTGGTTAAGATAAATAAATCTCCCCTGCTGATTACAAGGCGACTGGGAGAGTGAATCCCAGGGAGCATCTTAAATGAATTATTGATCCTATAACCTTTCCCTGTGTTAAGGTTTGCTCTTGTTTGTTCCAGTGCTGTTGACTGGATTCACACTATGGGCAGTTTGGATTGATCAAATGTTTGCTTTCCATATTAGACTGTTAATTATTCTGGCTGTATTTGCACAGTATTATAACAGGTGAAGCGTGGGGCTGTGAGTATGTGTCATTAACCATGCCTCAGTACACACAGACGTGTGTGTATGAGCTCTTACTTTTTGATTTATGGTTGAATTGATTGAAAGAACGTTTTCAGCAACATAATTGCACAGCGTCCTTGACATTTGAACACAAACAAAAGTCAAACAAAGACAACATAGGATCTTTTAGAGTTCTGTGGGGAGGGAACAAAGTGTGTGATATTTGACTTAATTATATTCTCCATCATGCACGTGTGTTTGACAGGGCTTGTTGACAGAGAGTCGTCTGGTTCAGGTCCTATTGTGTCGATGTGGTGGAGAGAAATGTCAGTCAGTTAATCTTCTGTCAGTAATGATGTGATAGATGTGTCTTCTTTACAGAGACCTGCTTTCATTTCATCTCTGGCATGTTGACATTTTGCAAATGTAGACAGAGGGAAGTATATCAATTGTTAGAGGGTGGTATACGAAAAGAAGCATGGCCAATTGTAAAGCAAATTGAGCACGTGCGCCAAACAATCATAATTTTCCTAATTAAGGTTTGGTTTGCACTTCAGTGGTGAGGGCTCTCTCTAATGGCCGCAGCTCTTAAATTGCTTTTCATCTGGAGTGCATTCAAAACAAATGGAACAGCCAGTAGACATGACATTTGGAGTGGAAGCCTCGCTTCTATTGCAAGTCCATTTGTTAAACTCCTCTCCTTGAGTTGGAAGTGTTCAGGAAAATGTTAGCATGGATGAATTTTAATAAGACATGGACAGTGGACACAGGGAACATTTCTTGGAGAATAACGTGAGCAGTTGTTTTCGGCAGCTCCAGACTTGGCTGTTTGAAAGCAAAGCTTATGTAGTTAATTCCTGTAAATCATGATGAAACATTGTTTCCTGAGGTTTGATGAAAGGCAGAGATGACCTTTATTTCAGTGAATCCACTGAAATAGAAGATTTCTTTCCTAAAGCTAGAATACAGAAATATAAGACCCAGGGCTCTGATGCTATCAAGACAGATTGGCTGGAGATGTTTCACTGATAATAAAGGGATGGGTTTTTTGATTTGTCGTTGATCAGCTTGGTTGCACAAACATTGACTCAACTTCCATGGTTTATTACATAGTTAAACTATTTTGGAGTAGCTTACTTTTCTTGAAGTAACAAATTCTCATGCTCTCACAAGTTTGATACTTCACAACAAACACATTTAATGGAAGACTCGCTGGCAGATGAAGGCTGTGGAAACTTGCAGTCAAAGTTAAATCAAAGCCTCTTTAGCTTTAGAGGCTGACAAGAATACTTTCAAGTAACTCTTTTGTGCGCGAAAAAGAAAAACATTCAACGTGATAGCACAAAAAGCCTACAACATGGCACAACAACATTTCTAAGGTGATGATAATGAGGACAATAGCTGCAAAGCTCCATAACAACTGAGGGAAATTGCAACTTAGAGCGGGCAGAGAGGTGGGAAAAGCAGAAGATGGTCAGCAGTAGATCTCAGCATGGTTTCATCCTGTGTGTAAGAGGAGAGGTTGGTGAGTGATGGACAGGCTCAAAGTGCAAAGTGTCATGGACGCTCTTGCAGCCTTAGATGACTGGCAGTAGGCAGATGGCTTCCTTCATGTGGAGCCACGAGAGGAGAAGGGTAAAAGAAACAGACAGAGGAGAGGTGCCCACTCACCACCCTCCAACCCCTAACGATGCTACCCCCGCCCCCACCCACTGCACCCCACATGGCGCCCGTTGCACAGCTGCTGGCACTGACGTGACTCACGATGCCATGTTTCCGCCTGCTGGATGGAGACAACAGAGTGTCTAAGTGTGTGTGTGTGTGTGTGTGTGTGTGTGTGTGTGTGTGTGTGTGTGTGTGTGTGTGTGTGTGTGTGTGTG
>JBBPCS010000023.1:1051837-1073377 GCA_037974645.1 Hollardia meadi
GTGTGTGTGTGTGTGTGTGTGTGTGTGTGTGTGTGTGTGTGTGTGTGTCTGTGTGTGTGTGTGTGTGTGTCTGTGTGAGTGAATGCAGACTTGTGCTGTCAAGTACTTTGAGTGGTAAGACCAGAAAAGCGCTAGGCTATATATTGCAAATACAGTCCATTTATTGTAGTGGACACCACAAATGCTACCATGTTAGCTATCATCTTAGACATGTTTGAATGAGTTTGAATGTCTGTAATCAAACACACATGTTCCCTTATCAGTGATTGGTTGTGTTAAGAGTTTGAGACATTGAAAGACGACCTTTAATACAAATTGCAAGAGCAATGGCACATCAGTTTTTAATGAAATTAATTACTAATAATAAAAAAAAACTATATTTCATCCAAATAATAAATTAAAATCAATTATTATTGATAATATAATTAAAGTGTAAGACCATGTCATAGCAAAACTGGACTGCATGTAACAATGAAACCAACCCAAATGAGTCTGTGTGTGCTGTGCATCATTGTGAGTCACGTGCACGTTTTGAATGAAACGTTTTGAACTTCTGTCATGATGTCATTGTTATAAGCACATACTAAAACACAAAAACCTACAACACCTACTGACCAGAAACCAGTGGCGAACTCAGGCTGTCTGGTAACAGTTGCAAACCCTGGTTAAGATTAAAGCTGTTTATTATGTGACTCAGATGTTAGAACTACATATTTGTACATGTAATAAAAACACAGAGAACTAAATATTTAACCATTGAGAGGCACATGGATGGCGACTAATTTTCCAGCATGTACATGCTGCATCACATTTGCTCCACTGAAAGGACACCCTGCAGGGCACTTTATCACATTTTTATCGCTGGAGAAGCACCCTGGAGGGGCACCACAGGGTTGACCACCCCCACACCCCCCTACCCCGCTTGAGTCCACCAGTGCCAGAAACCATAACAGTAAGGAGTCCAGGTGATCCTAGTGGGAATACTGATCTAATTAGAGCTGCTATGTGCAGTCAATGTTTGTCAGGCTGCTGTAGAAGAAAGTCTCTAATTTTGTTCCGGCTCCAGCAGTTCTTCATGCTGTAGCCTTATATTATAAAACTGTTCAGTTATTTGCTAAAATCATCAACAATAAGTATGTCAATCCCCACAATGCAATGCATACACGTCCAATGAAGACAGGGAGTTAAAAACAGAGTCTGAGCAATTCCTTGTTATTGAAACAACATAATGTTGATTGTTACTGATTTAACCTAACTGTGCTATTAGTGCCTTTAACTGTTCCCTACCCACTGTGCTGCCTACCTGCCTGTTCAGAGTATGCACAGACCAAAGCCTTTGGTTGTTTCTTTCTAGACTGCCCTTTTTCAAACATTCCCTCGAGCTTTTGACTGCCTCAAAGATCAGGCAACTCTACTGTAAGCCAAGCAGTATTGCACTGACTGTAGTGCTACTTTGCCAACCAAAATTCAGTGAACATACATCAGAGAGTTAGTCTGTCTCTACATAGCCTATATTCAGATAAAATAATGAATTAAATTAGCACCATGTGAAGGTCATAAAAAATGTTGCTCCTAACAGCATGAAAGGATCTCTAAATTTTCAACAACACATCATATTTATGGATATAACATAAGACATGTTTTATGTGACCATTTTAGGATGTTATTTGATATATGATGAACTATTATTTCACTTCCCGTTGTGTTTGGATGACATTAGTGTGGTAACCTGCTGGGACTTTGAACTGACCTTATAAATAACCAATGACACACTTGTCCACCTACTACTCTTCTTTGACCTAATGTGGGAATGGCCACAACCCAACTCTGGCACTTGAGTACTTAAAGTTAAATACCTGTGTGGAGGGGATCTTTAAATTACACCGGTGATTTGTGCTGCTCCTTCCTGCCAGTGTTTAAAATGCCAAATGAATCAGTTTGAAACTCCAAAACCGTTAACGTAATGGTTGCGTAAACACCTTTCTGACACAATGAGACACAAAAAGTTTCATAAAGGTATCTGTTGAAGGCTCGTGGGTTTGGATGGCTCATTACATTTAACAGCCATTTTTCCGACTCTTGACTTTTACGAATGTTTCAGCCTTGGCGTTTTTATGACATGGCCCAGAGCTTTTATGTCTCCAAACACCTTCTTGATAACATAAAAATGTAACATCACGGCACAATTTCCAACCTGCAGACACTCCTAAAACTCCCGAAAATTCTTACACTAATTTCAAAGTTATTGTACAGCAATTAAGCTTTATAATAGATTTTTAACATTTAAAATTATAAAATTAAGTCATGACATAGTTGGTACCCACTTTGAAAAGATTTTGTAGGTGAAGCACAGGAGGAGTTTAAGAGGACACAAATAGGCTGGTTTTACATGTAGCTGAACAAATCCTGCGCTGCTCGCTCATTTTGGTGCTTCACATTGAAAATGAATCTTTTACAGACACCTGGCTTTCAGAAACTCCATTCACTGCTGCAGTTTACTTTGACATTGGCTGCTACACTTAATGTGACTTCAAATTTTCCAGAATCAGAAGATAACATACGCTAATGTAAAGTTCAATTGGAGGTTAGCTGACTGCCTACTATGAGAAGCATTTGTTAGTTGCTGTTTGTTACCACATCATTCAAAGTTAGCCCCTCCTCCCCAGCTCAATGACACCTACGGATGCATGCATACAGTCTGGCACCTGGTCGCTGAATTTCCCACCCTGTGCATCGTTATTGGCTGGGGGCTACTGCCCAAAGGTTGATGCCCAGAAACATCCCAGACACACAAAAATAAGAAAATACAGACAGAAGGCAGTGTCTCTGCACACACATACACCGCCACACACTTCTAGTGGCTCATAAATAATGATTCAGAGGGTTATTTATACATTATTGTTTTCTTGGAAAATTCTACTCATTCTGCCTTTAAAAAGCTGTGTAATCTATATATTTTCACACAGTAATATTTACCTTGGACAAACTTTTGGTACAGTCTTGAATAAATAGTCACCAATTTAATTCCAACTGCTGTTTGAGCCCACTTACACTCAGCACAGCCCTTTGTGTGTCCTGCACAAACAACAGCTGACACAAACAACAAACAACTTCTGCTGTATGTGTTTCACACACTGATTCGGCCCTTTTTTTTTACACAGGAAACAGCCGTCAGTTGTCAGCCGCAATTATACTTCCCGCAACCTCCAATTTCTTGTGTCCACGTGGGCTTGTCCATGTGTTCACTGTTTTAAAGCAAGCTACAGAATATGTCTGCGTATGTGTGGAATGCGTCCTCCAGAAAGAAGTAGAAACAGAACTGCTATGCATCCATGGTGTCCGCAGCTATCCGTGTACGTCATCACGCTTTTTTTATTTTTTTGCTTTTCATGTTTCATTTAAGCATTAAACTTTTCTCATGTAATTTTCAGCATGAATGTGATATCGAAAAAATGTCAGGTGACTAAAGAACGAAAAAGTCTGCACATGGCGGAGGTTGGGGTGGTGGATTGTTCAAACAAATGCAGGATTTCCACCCAGGAGGCCGGGTTTCATGTCCAGTGTGAATCTAAAAGTAAATGTTAACCTATTTTAAGTTATGTCTGTAAGTTTAACCTAAATCTAACCAAGTTATTTTTATGCCTGAGTGACGTGTTCATCCCATGAGATCAGGTTGTTCTTAGCAAAAAGAGAACAAACGAACAAAAAAAGTAAAACAAAAAGGTTTCAATCTAACTCAAAAACTAACCCTAACACCACCTCTCTTTAACCTAACATAGATTTTCATTTAAACTGAGAAAACCTCTCATAAATGATAGCATTTCATCATTTAAATACTTCATCTAAATGCTTGTCAGGGCACAGTGTAAGTCTATGATTCCGCCCCTTTATACATCCTTTACTCTTGAACACCGAGAGGGTTGTCAGATGATGCAAAGAAAGCCCTACTAAAGGCTAAGCATTAGTGACAGAGGGCTCGAGTAAGAGAGTGAAAATAGAGCAAGGGGAAGAGAAAGAACTCGTCAATGAGGTTATTAAGAGAAAGGAGCAATTCAAGCTGACGGAGAGCAGCATGGCACAGGTGCTGGCAAGAAAGAAGCCGAGGCTGAGAAGCACTTCAAAGCATGATTGGTAACCGATTCCCTTGACTTCTCCCCCGCAAATAAAGTAGAATGTAACACTTTCTGCACTGCATACTACTCAGAGGAGCTAGTCTGAGAGGACGAACATTTTGCTGCAAACTAAACAAAGCTGTGCATGATTTCCGTCGTGACATCTTAAGAGAATCGAGTACCAGAACGCAGCTTAGTTTGACAAACATGACAGGAGCATCAGTGTGTGAAAGCAGCAGCTTTTTCGTCTTTAAACGTTCGTGGATATTGTGGACTGTCTCTGCTGTTGCTGCTTTCGAGCCCTTTAGGCAGAATATAGTTCGAATCAGCCGTCTGATTAGTACGACCTTGGGAACTGCCTTCATTCCACAGGGTAACTGACTGCAGCTGAAGATTGGTGTTAAGTTTCGTCAACACTCCTCGGAGCGAGTCTAGAATATGTTAATTAACTCATTGATTGAGGTGGGCGGTTCATTATAAAAGCAGAAGTTGAGGTCTCTGGTGTGGGAAGACAAAAAAGAAAAAAAAACCCACTGCTGTGCATATCAATGGCTACATCAGTAGCTTCCTCAGTCCATATTCCTTCACTTCAAGGACACATTCTCATCGGGTCCATACATGCAAAATAGACCAACTAAGAGTGTTTTTTGCCTCCCATACTCTTGCATTAATTACTGAATATATGGTACTTGCTAGTGGGGGAAGTACAACAGGGAGTTTCGCTTTTGAACTCATTTAAGAAACTGGGTTAAACTTTTAGCATCGGTGCCATTGCTTGCTTAAGCAAACATAAGGAAACTTTGGGAAATCTGTCAGCCTTCATCAAAGCGTTTGGAACACAGAACACGCATGTGAACTACATTTCAGTCAAAGACCTTGGCATTGACTATGATTGTCTCAGGAATGTCATGAACATAGCATATGAAACATGCCGTCTTTCGTTTAATGTCAACAGGACGCATCTTTGTTTCCATCTCCACTGCTGCTCTTCTTCTCTCCATCCTTGGACTGGCACATTGTGTGGGAGATGGGCTCCTGCGCAAAGTAAGAGGTAATTGAAAAGTGCAGAAAACAAATCTTTTCAATCTGATTCTGAAGGCTTTGTCCTCTCGCTGTGCAAGCAAATGTGCCAATTGCCAAACAAAGCACGTCACATTTTACATCAGATAACAGCATGGGGGAAAATCACCAAAGTCAGTCTTTGTGGGACTGTTGCAAGGCTTCTTCAGCTTGTTTGTTTCCTTATATAAAAAAAAGAATCAAGCATAGTACGAGCAAATCAAATCCAGCAAAAGGATTCCTTTTTCACCTACAGTCAGGTCTTTTGAGGATGACGTTCATTAGAATTGTGCAAAGCTGTAGTAAAGGCTTCTCAAGGTTACCATGACACTAAATGATAATTACAGAAAAACAGACATACAGACATTGTATTTTGTTGATACGTGCATCTATTTACAACTGAGACACAATTTAGTAAAGTTCTCATTTTTCCTTCGAGAATAATTTCAGGGATAAAATACCGGGTAGTTACTCAATGCTTAAGATGTCTGTGGTGACTACTATTATATTTTGTGTGTTATTCTGGCTCGATCAACATCCAGCTGCGAGCAATGTCAGAATATGAGACACAATCAGAAATATGATCAGATTTTTCAAGTGCATAATCTTGAATTTGACTTGCACAGGTAAGGGCGGTAGAATGCATAGAGACAAAACAGTACCCAAATTCAAAATATAAAAAATACGCCAAAAGTGACACAAAGATCGAGAGGTGGTTGTTTTTTTTTCTTGTTTGTGTGTGTTTACGTGCTCTCTCTCTTTTCTGCCTGACAGAGAATATGAGTCAGTGCAAAGAGTGAGAAAACATAAATGTCATCATGAAAACAAATCAGAGACATATTATTACATAATGGAAGGAGATGAATGCTGATAAGTTATTTAACATCTAGAATCTATCTAGAATCCACTGTTGTCGTGTTCGCTGTGCTGCATTCTGCACCGTTTAAAACACACAACTAATTTGTGTCTCGGCTACAAACAAAATATTTACAAATTTGTGAAGTATATCTCTTTTCACACTAATGAGCTCAAAGCTGTCGACATGGCGCCGCTTTGCTTTGGTGCACACTGCTAACAGGATGGTAATGTAGATTAAAGGGAAAGGGAAGGTATCACATGGCAAAAATACACACAAGCTTTTGTGTTCACTTTGACCATCTGGGAAGAAGCTTCCTGAGAGCGGAGCTGAAAGCAGAGCTCTGCAGTGCAGCACGAGCTCCATCTGTTGGAGCAGCAGAGGAAAAACCTCAGACGTTTATTGTGATGAATGATGGAGGAAAGGAAGTATGGTCGAGAGGAAGGGGCTGCCAAAATACCCTGCAGGTTGTGCCATGTGATGTTTTCTGATCCCTTTTTTTGACCAGATATTGTCTTTGTCCCAGTCATTGATGAGAGTCTAAAGCAATGAGTTATTAAAACATTGAGTTACTTACTTAAAGGAACAGTACACTGAAAAATGGAAATTGAGTCATTACTCACCTGCATGTCGACAGAAAGTCGGGTAAAGTTTTTTAGTTCACAAAACATTTCCGAAGTGTGTTGCAGCATTCTGCTAAACAACTGAAGAATGCTGACTTGTTTTAAAAGCGTCCAGCATAATCCAAGCCTGCAGAAGCTCTGAGATACCAAATTGATGTGAGAAAATGTTATTTACAGCCTTTATTAAAAATGAAATCGTCATGGTAAGAAATGGATTTAAACATTTTTAAACAAGTCCTCGTCCACTTCGGTTGTCCAGGAGGACGCTGCAACATTATTGTTCTGTGAAGCTTCAGGAATGTTTTGTCGAAACGATTAAAAAAAATATTTATTATGTTTTTTGTCACATTCGGCCTTTGATAAGAAAGTTCTCTCATTCATCAATGAGGCAGTGATAGCACTTATTTCAACCAGCGGTCTCATAACTGGACCTCATTTCATATTTCCTAAGTGTTTTACTACATCATAATTCAGTACCTGTCAGCTTTACTGGAAGGAGGCAAGGAGAGTAAATCCTTGCTGCTTACATTTGATACTCTCTTTATCTGAGCTTCGAAGGAGATGATCAAGGTCAGACTTTTTATTATGCTACACTTTTAGAGAAACCCTCTTCACTGCCCTAAGATATAGTAGGTAGGGGAAGTGTTCCCGTGTGATGGTTTCATATGGAGTTTCCCATATGGACTGTGGTTTTGCACTGTGCGAAAGGCAAATTATCAGAACAAGGTGCTGGATAATGTGTGTCTTTGGGGATCAGAAGTCAAGCTGCTCACTGTCACTTACTGTTTCCACTGCGAAGTGTGCAGGCATTGCAAGCGAAAGCTGCTAGTAGCTAAATCCATCAAATTGTTCTTTTTGTGGGGGTTGAGGATTGAGGGGGACTAATGAGGGACCGTTAAAGTTTAGTTGTATTTCCAGACAATTGCATATGTATAAATATTTGGTAAGATTTCTCCTGTGAATGAGATAGTAAAGATGTGCTGTTGCCCCGAGTGGTTGTTTAAGCTAACTATGTTACACAAGTGTGGTCTCACTAGCTAGCAACAGTGAAACCTTAATATCATTTTCACAACATGAATGAATCAAGCAGCAAACGAGCCAGCAAGAATAAATGTTAATGAAAGCAAGCAGGATATTATCAACTCAGCTATTTCTGGTAGCTAGATTACACCACAACTGAGAGTAGCTACAGTATAGGCCTATTAAGTTCAGATGTCAACTAAGCTAAACCATAAAAATGCTAGCGTTGATTTGCTGGCCTGAATTGTAGAGTTAGCTAGCTTAAGACACAATTGAAGAGAGAGAAAATAGCGACTGACCTGAATCACAGTTGAACTATAGTATTTAAAATCAAGCTGAAATGAAAAATGTCTTTTTAACCCTTTAAGATCACATCCATGATCAGATCAAAGGATCAACATAACCCACTTCTTCGTTCCGGCCATGACGATGACTCCCACGCCTCGGTCGTGTAACGGCGGAAGCGCCAATCCACACACCTGCTGAAGGTGCAGGTGGGTAGCGAGTAGCACGAACAGGAGCCTGTTGTACTTGTAGGCTACATCCCGAAAGGCGAAATGCAGAAACCTACTGTGTTTTGGGGCCACTTCGACGTGAAAGTAGGCGTCATGTCATATTTATGAAAAAATGAAACTGTACTAGTGGGGATGTAGCCTGAGTTGGTGACTGCTGACGGATGGGCATGCACATTTTGAATAATCTTCCCAATGATTGTCATTCGTCATAAAAGTTTTATCTACAAAATGCATAAAACTCACTTGTCTTTGTGATCACTATGTGATCTTGCCTATTTGCAAATGTTTGTTTTCATGTTGACATTTCACATTTTTTTATCTGCTCACCTCCTCATCCTTCCTATGCCTTCTTCATGAGTCACATGAGCTGCGTTTAGTTTTTCTGTTGTGAATGTTAATTGGCTCATTCAGGGCCAGATAGCCCCGAGGTATAGAGGCTGACCCGGAACAGACACATTGCTGGTGCAGTCCTCACACCCCGTGCATTCCAGCAGTGAGTTTGTAATTGATGGATAGCATTTATCTACGATGCGCTCCATGGTGGCACACCTTCTCCCCTTGAGCAAGACACTAAACCCTCAAACTGTACCAGGCTTGATAAAATACACATGTTTTGATGTTTGTGTATCTGTAACAGGGAGGGATATGCCAAAATAAACTTTTTGGATTACCTTGACTAATACTCTTCAATCTGCAATCATTTGTATTGTTTTTCACCCTACTGCACTGGATACACATTCAAGCCATTTGGTATTTATAAAACCCGAACTGTCATATTTGTAATGTCTGTGTTGTGTATCGGGACCGTGACCGGACCATTCAAGCTTATTATCATATGATTAAGAAATCAAATAAACTTGATATATCAGTTAGAACAATATAAACTAGGTTTTTGCACATTTATAAGAAAAGCCAGAGGGGGAAAAATTATTATACGTTACATATTCAACAAGCTAATTGAACAAGATATGAAACTCATCTTAAGCAAAAAAGTTGACTATTTTTATATATAATATAAAAATATATATCTATGTTAAACTATGTTGAAAACTGTAACTGGAGCCGTCTTCAGATGTATCGCTAACATTCTAGTAACTAATGTCTGCTTAGAAAAGTTTCTAACGTGAAATGAATGCATTGCTTATAGAGCTGTAATGCTGCATTAGTGCAGTCTGGGTGATGCTTAGTTTCTGAGGATTACAGCCTAGTGTCAGGGGATTACAAGCCCACAATAGCTTATTTTACATGCTCACAATGTGCAAATGAACATCCCACCTCAAAATGGATGAATAACAGAACTAGCCTGTGGGGAGGTGTGCATTTCTAATTAAACGTTGCAGGTGTAAAAAAAAAAAAAACTAGGCTGCACATCTGTTTACAACAAATCACAAATGTTCACTGAATGCAAAGCAGATGATGCTGTGTACCCAGCGCTGTCTTTTTCATGAAAGATTATCCCGGAAGTGAAGAGCTGAAAGGCAAAACTGCATTCTGTAACCCACGGTGATAATGTCCACACAGATGTGTCAACAGATCTACATTTTCTCCAGTGTATGTTTAAAAGAAGCATCTTGCATTTCCCTCCTCCATTTTTTAAAAGCTCCTACAGATGAATTCTTATTGACGTGAGTGTGATTCCTTACGAACATGGTGGGCAACTTTCTGTAAAACAAAAAATGTGTGGCATGAATCTTCTTCTTGCCATGGTTGTTTCATTGTTAATTGCCGGTGTGTCTGGAGAGCCATTTAAAATACGGATCTGTGCAGACATTTCTTTCTTTAATGTGTGAGTGCAGCCAGGGAACACATTTACATGTTGTCTGCAAATGAAGCTATACCCAGCAAGTGTTAACGGCGCTTTATACGTGTAGACAGTTTATACTTTATGTGATCAGGAGATCCCATTGATATCGAGATCTCATCTGTAAAACATGAGTAAAAACAAAATAATAAGACAACTCACAACAAGTCTAAAAATACAATAGGAAACAATGTAAATATTTATATAGCCAGTCAAAATACATTCATGTAAACAACAGCCAGAGATTATAGATTCAATTCTAAAACATCCTTGGTTAAGTATAAAAAATAATAATAAAATAAAACCATGATACCTCTAACCACATTTTTGAATTGCCCTATCAGAATCAAATGTCAGGCTACACTGCAAGTTGTTCCTGATGAATGGGGCAAAATATCTGAACGCTGTCTCTCCAACATTAGTGTAAAGTGGATACTGTCATCCTCAACACAACTTCTGACCTGAGGCAGACAGATATGCTGCTATACTGCAAGGCTCGTGCTTTTAGAGGATTGTGCACAAAACCACAAGACAGCTGGTGTTTCAAAATGTTTTTTTAATATATATATATATTTATATATATATATCTCTGAGCTGCTGAGGGTGGCAAGGGGCTGTTTGTTCTCTTCAATGGCCACTAGATGACAGAGCCACTTTGAGGGCCATTTGCAGCCTAATTAGTCCCTGTCCTCCTCTCCAGAAGGGACTGAGCTCCATTAAAGTCAAGATAAATGACTGAAAGAGGGAAAGTAAAAGTCTCTTATGTGTAAGATGATGCCCGTTCCGTGGACAGGGGGATCATAATCAGGCACAGAAAAAAACAAAACCAAAGTTTTCCATTGGTCTGTATGCTCAGTTCTTGCCAGTAGATGGCATTACTGAATCACTCCTAACTGACACAGAAACAAGAACCAATGTTTGTTTCATGTCATACTGACATCTATTTTCAAGGGGTTTGAACTTGTAACATGGGCTGGCTGCGAAGGCAAAGTAAGAATTTTATGTAAACAGGATGTAAATCACAAAATCCTAAAAGCACAAATGTAAACTGTAATCTAAAAAAAACAACTGAGACTTAAAGAAAAAGAAAAAAAATAAGGCCATAGAAAATAAAAGCAGCCTCTATTTTGCAGCAAACCTCCTGATATATGTCTGTAGCATGATAGGTGCATGGAGGAGACTTCACCTTCAGGGTTGACTGAAAACATGACTGCATTATAGCGGCCAATTGAGACAATCAATCTGAAAAGCACGAGACATCCTTTCCCCTCATTTTCAGTAAGTGAATAAATAAGATCTTCTTTTATTTTTTTTAGAAGTTGCTATATTTTTTCATAAAACAACCACTTGAGTAAAGATATCTCCTCCTCTCAAAGCGCGCAACATAGAACATAGATTAAGTTATTAATTAAGTAAGTGACCACAGGATCACAGGACAGTATTTTGATGCTGAAAGTGTCCAGTTGATGAAGGTATCTGCTTAAAGACTTAAATCAGCGCAAAATAAATCCTACATATCCCGAAAAACATACTAAACATTGTTCTGGGGTGCTTTTCTGACAAAATTACTGTCTTTACTGTCTTTTTTAATTTTCCTTAACCCAACCAACACAATAGATAACCATATGATTATGTCCATTGTCGATTTCATTGTTTTTGTTTAAATATGTGAGGATAAAAAAAAAGTTCTCTGGTTTCGCTCATTCCAGACTAGAAAACAGAATGGCCTGACCAAGAGTTGGCACAGCGACGGGTCTGTGCCACAGTCCCCCACCCACCCCCAGCATTTGGCGATGCTATCACGCCCCAGCCCTCCCCTTGTTGATCAGAGGCAAACTTGCCGACGCCACTGTGTCGCATTCTGGGGATAGCTGCACATAGGGACGCTGTGATGTGCCACCTGGCCCTTGGCCCCGTTGGTCAGGAACTCTCCCTGACCTCTCCGTTAAAACTCGTTTGCCGTTGAGAGCCACGTCAGGGAGAGTCTCTGAGGAGCACTTGTGCGCATTCTCCCCATGATGAGGACAGACCAGAGGGAGATTTGCCGACACCTTTTGGGGACGCTTCGCCTGCCTCTTCCTCTCAGTGGGCTCATGAAGCCGCCTGGCCCCAAGAACTACACAGTTGCAGATCAAAGATTGTCCATTTGGTCCGCAGCCAACAGACCACTCTGTGCCTCCTCATCCCATTACTAATAACTATAAGCTCTGAAACAGCACAGAGTCTGATTGATGCAAAGCCAGAAAGATTCTGAAAGGAATAACTGTTAAACCTGATAAAGATTTACTGGGTTTTACATTAAAGAATGCCGTTTCTTCTCATTTTCCATTTTTGGCTTTAGAGTGTAACAAGTGCAAAATTAATTTCAAATGCAACATTTTGCTAACGTAGAAAGACAAGTCATGTATGTAAAGAAATTAGAATTTTAGCAAACTATATAACATTACCATATCAATATGCCCACACTGTATTTACTAAAATAATTCACATTATGCCATATCTGCATGACAGATGACACGTTCTTCTTGGGTCAGAAGTTGTAATTCTCCTTTTTCGCTGCACCCCACTTCTCACCAGATTCCCAGTGTTGTGGAGAGTTGTAAGTGTAAAACAGGTGTTCGGTCACCTAACCTAGACCCCTTCTAGTCCCAGACACAGCATTTACACCCGCAATAACATGTGCTACTAGACCGCACATGTAGTCTATACCATGTTTGTCTGACTAGACCCCAGCAAAATGATAATATTTGTCCAAAGAGCTGAGAGTAGATGCTAGAAAGCCCCTGACACTTGGTCCAACTGGCTGGAAAGACACTGTCTCCACCTGTTGCAGGTCAGGGGCTAATGCTTTAAGGTCAAAGGTTGTTTCCACAAGGCTGGTTCGGAACTCTTGCTTTCTCTGGCTGTTGCGGTTCCCACCCTGGGTGCTGAATGTTTGAATCAACAGTTAAAACCGATCAGTGACAGGCACTGAGCTGGTTAGAAAATGGGCCTATGTATACTGTCTTCAGAATAATTACCTTTTTGTCAAATTACTAACTAGTGCTTCGGAAAGATTATATTACTGTATTACAATAGATTAAATCAGGAGTTTGAATGTACCCATTTTGAATAATAGAAAATCAAATTGTTTTTCCAAGATATAATATCTGAAAAGTTAAATGTCATCACAGTTTACACCACCCAGAGTGCCGCGTAATCCCTTGAGCTTAGCTGCAGTGTCGATTGTGGCCGAGACAATGTGAGTTGGCAGCACAGCAGATAAATGGACCACTTTAGAGCAAAAACAACTGTTGTGTGGATACCCGGCTCCCAAAGTACCGGGCTATGTTCAACAGAGCATTGTAATGAGCAGATAACTAGGCCATCATGTAACACATCCCCAAATACCATTGACTTGTAAGGCTCGTTTTGATGGTACCAGGGATGTGTGCCACTTTTAGCCACATTTAACTCCCGGATTGTACACCTCAGAGGATTCAGAGGTATGGTCAGAGGCTAATTAGCTTGAAAAACAATAGCTCCCTGATCACCCTTCCATTGTGCTCCCTCTGCATTGTGCGGCGGATCTGATTACAAACTTGTGATAAACAAGGAGCTAAATTAGATGTGCAGTTGTTGCCATTGTCCTCGATTTCTGATACCCTCCGCGTCCTTTGTATGCGGTATGTATGAGCCAGAGCGGACAAGCCTGAAAGAGTCTCTGGTCCCTGATGGAGTATAAATGAATGGTAACTGACAGAGAGGGAGAGCTGATACAGTTGCTTTGCTCTCTGCGGTCACCTTCTTCTGGCAGGGCCTAAGGTAATTAAGACCATGAATGCAGTCCAAGTAGTGGGCTGCTTAAGACAGAATATTAATGTAGCTTTGATGGATGGAGTCAAAAGTGATTTCTTGCAGCAGAGCGTGGGTTGAGAGCCAGCTGGTCTTGGGTCAGAGAGCTGGATGGTGGGCAGATGCTTACAGGCCCTCTTAGCCTCTGCTGATGGAGCACAATTGATTAATGCCCTCCAATTAGGGAAACATTAAAAGCCACGTTTTCCAAAGCACAATTCAGTGTCGCATAATGCAAGTGGGGCATTTTGTGTATTCCCAGGCCGATGGAGGACGGGGCAGCTCAGTTTGCATGGAATCCACACTTGGCAAATTTCCACCACATGAACTGCCTGGTATATGTAGAGTGTTGATTCACCAAGTTGTTTGAAGCACGTAACATACTTAAACTTCAAATCTCTCACCTCAACTGGTTCTGAACAGACAGCCGTTACAGTTCGTCATGAAGTGGCTTGTTGTGTGTATCCAGTTTTGTGTTTTTAATTTCCTCTACAGCATACCTCTCAGCTTGACAAATAACATGTTATGATTTTGGCAACCCATAAAACTGGGGTGATAAAAACATTAGGATAGCATGTGTCTTCCTCTCTTGACAATTAATGTAGAAATATTTATGAGAGCGTAGGCCTGTCAGGCCAGGGCTTGAGTTGGCTTGACGTTTTATAGCGTTAAAACATTTTTAAAATAAAAACAGCCGTATTAGTCATCTGGCGTTTACTTTTCATTCTCTTTTACTGTGTCAGTGTTACGCAATGTGCACAGCGCTGGTTTTGCATATTGCAGGATTGTGCTAAATATGATCTTTTATAATACAGCCTCCTCTTCTTTTTTCTTTTTTTTTTTTTGCATGACAAGGACCTGACAAGCACCCATTTTCTTGCTCCCGACTTTCTACCCAGCCTGCAGCCAATGTTTCCCGGAGTACGTGATCTGCAGCCTCCCACTGGACATGCAAGGAGCCAGGGAATGTGTCCTTGTTACTCACCAAGCAAAGTCTGTTATGGTCTTGTAACAGGAAGCCCTGAGCTGAGACATCTCCTGGCCTGCCTGTCAGAAATCCTTAGACTTTCTCAAGGGAAGAGGCAGCAAGAGTAAAAGGGCAAAACTGAAGGACAACGTTAATATATGACCTAACATCTCTTGAGGTCACAACCCAGTCTTTGTCTGATCAGTCACTTACCAGATTTTTTAAAATTTTTTTATCTTTAGTTATAGATCATTTATTGCTTCATCCTATAATCACTATATCATAATACACTATTAAAACATGACATGCAAATTTTGTCTGCATTTGGTGTGCGTACCAGCACAAATGGCAGCTTAAACTCCCTCCACACTCTGTAATGGAAAAGCTGTTATAAAATATTCTTATTGGAGATATTCTTATAATATGACAGAGTGTAATTGATCATGTCCCTGAGGCTCTCCCCTGTCTAAGCTCCATACGTGCCTTAAGACGAGACAGGGTCAAGGCCGGGGACAACTGCAAGGCGCTTGTTAAGTGTCGGAGGCTCGTGCCGCTGGGACCCCTGAGCCATTCCTGGCATCCTGCTCGATCAGGCCCCCTGCAGCACGCCTGGGGGGTCTTGTCCCATGCTGTCCCTCTCATCCGTCATATTATGTCTAGGTCTCTCCACGCTCCCGAGCTCAAGAGGCTCTTGATTGTGTGGAAACCAAAAATAAACAAATCAACAAAACAAAAGGGGAAAGGTGGACAAAGAGCGCAGGCTGCATGGATAGACGGGTTTTTCCATCTGTTTGGAGCTGTCAGTCTTTGAGCTTAGGAATGATTGCACTTACTTAGCCACACAGCCTGTGTATAGCTACACAGTCAAATATGTTCTAGTGTCTTTACTGTGATGACACTAAATAACTGAGATAGCGGAGGGTGCACTGAATGGCCTCCACATCCTTTTATCATATCTGTTTAGACGATTGAAACACTGTGTATTAGTGACACGCAGTGACTTTTTTTGGTTTTTTTTTAGCCTGCCAACTGTTAAGCTAAAAGCAAACACTAAATGTCTGACATGTAACATGAAAGGGGTTTTCTGTAGAATGTTTTCATGAGACGTTACGTGTTTGGATGTTCCATGATTTTAGAGTTTTGTTCACTTCAGCACTCAACATGGTGCAACAGGACATAAATCATCAGTCCTGGAAGTCTCGAACAGGTTTCATATCATCTACAAACAAACAAACACACAAAAAAAACAAATCCTGTTTCTCTTAACTGATCGGATCTAGTGATAAATGTCATTACTGATGTGACAGGGTTTAGTGCAAACACAGCTGTTTGGCTCGCACTTCACGTTGACTATTATCAAAATAATTCTATCCCACAAGATGATTATAAATGTTTTGATGTCATCATGGGGAATTGTTACTGAGACACTGCAGTGTTGTGGTTGTATCCATGGAAACTGAGGGAAAATGTTCAATCATGATGAAGTGGCACAAGACCAGAATATTCCTTAAAAAAAAAAAAAATCTTTTGATACAGATTTGTGTCTCTCATTATGCAGATTATTTAAAGACAATATTTTATAATTGCTAGAGGAAAAAGACAGACTTGCATTTATAATAATAATCCGGGAGGTCAAAGGTGGCCAGGATTAAGAGTTTAGTCAAAAGAGCCACCCTTTATGTGGTTTAAGCACAAGCACTCACAGCACACAATTTTCCTCTTTAATCTCCTGATGATGGATGACTTGACATTCGATATTTCATTTTCAAAAAGTCTTTGTCAAGCACTGCTCAGCTCCACGGGTCCACAGAGGATAAAGGACGAGTGCCAATCGCTCATTAGTAATGGCATGATTCTAAAGTTTGTGAATGAAGTGATGGTAAAATATATTCAGGAAAACTCTCAAAGGAGACCACGTCTACAGTGCATTATGGGGGTATTCATAGTGTATTATAATGCTTTATGACTGCACTCATAAACACACATACTGCTTCCTGATCCACTATATCAACAGTCATGAAACATTATAGATGTTGATAGTCATTAAGCAGTATGAATGCATTATAATACATTATAAATGCCCTGATAACACATAGGTGTGGTCTTCATAGTGTGTTACCAAACACAGCTATGTTATAAATAATGTGTTTTCTACAGCCCGGTTATTTGACACAAAGATGTCACGAAAGATTTACTGCCTGTATAACAGAGCCATAAACTCAACGTTAGCTTTAGAGAATGTCAGTTTTCAGAGCAGCCAACCATCTGTAAGATGATATAAAGCCCCAATTAAACCAATGACTTATTGTGAGGACTGATTACTACGTAGAGAGAGTTCCAGGTCAGACTCCTGCTTCAGCTGGATGCCGTATAGAGTGTGGAATCTTTAATGAAGGGTTATCATGCCCCATGTTTGTTACCAATGCAGCACACCTGGTAAAGGCCCCTCCTACTCATTTTGCAGGCCTGCCATTATTGGACACCTGCTGTTGTTCTTGTTTTGGAGTGACTCAAGAGCATTACATCAATAAAGGCCATGAGGAATTGATAAGGAAAGGAAAGGAGGGCATCCTGGCTGTTGGCACATTCACATCTGGCTGTAGATTTTTTGCATTACAGACGTATTAGAGCATTGTGCTCTGATGATTGTTATCAGCACAGATAACTCATGTCATAGCGGATATGGGCCAGTGGTTTTGTTTTTTGTTTTTTTTACAATCTTGTTTATATACACAATGGAGCTGTTGAGCGATGAGGGTATGGCCTTATTGCCCTTCAGTTGTCGTGACTTTCTTCATTGCAAAAAGCTTTTTATTGGCGGTGACGAACCTACTCATCAACAAGTTTTTGAAATGAGAAAAATGCCAATAAAGCTGCTGAGGGCAGGCATCGACCAATGCATTTTGTCCTCCTGAATCGGGGACAAACACTGATATAAGCAGCAAATTGCGTCTATAAATTCCTCCTTCGTCGCACCAGGACTAACGAGCTAATAACACCCCTGTCAGACCTTCAGCCCGGGCAGGAGGGTGATCCAGGAGCTTAGTGTCCACCACAGGTGTACAGTCAGAAAACTCAATTGAAGCACCACAGTCTTGACTGTATCGTTATAACTCGGCGTATTAGTAATTGGGAGAATTGTTTCATTTAAGTTGGTTATGACCTGGTACAAAGTCCTTATTATAGAGTGCCAGTTCAAGTATAAGGTGTTTTTTGAACCATTGAGTAATTAAATGTAATATTGAGCCCAGAAATCACCATTAAATGAAAAAAAACAACCTTGAAAATAACTTCACAAATCAATGATTTTCAGAGATCATGAAGACATTGATTGATTTGTTTAAAGCTATCAATTCAACTCTAAAAAAATGATGCCTACAACAAGAGAAACTGCACAAGGGGCAAGTGGAATGACAGAACTTGCTTTTATTTTAAGACTACGTGACTTCACGTGAAAGTCTTCTGCATGGGCGTGTAGTGACAAATACGTACATCGGGAATAAGTCGTGATTAGCATTTAAACCATATTTCACTGTTTAATTCGCAGTAGACATGTTAAGATTCTGTCACCAGCCCCTGAAGCATCGCCTGCACTGATGCCATACAGATGCCTTATGAGGACGGCAACAAAAAAAGGTCCTTGAAGCAACCACTAATGCCTCAACCCGACCGTCACAACAGCATGAAACAATGCCTCCGCCGCGTCCCTTTCAGTCCACTCAACTGATGGGTAACTGGAGTCGCCTTGAGAGGAGCCCCGTGCAGCGTTATCAGGGGTGGGAAGGGGGTGTGAACAGCGGCAGAGATGCCTCCGAGGTCAAGCCTTTAATAATGATTACAAACTGGAGCTGGCTGCTGGAGCGACAGGCTGCAGCTGTGGGCCGGCCGGCCTTTGAAGTGCCCCCCGCCTGTTGCAGGGTCCCAGGCCCCCTCGCATGAGGAGACGCTGGAACTATGTGGCTGCCTGTGGGAAAGAATGTCATGCGACGCCAGGGTGACGGAGCGCAGGATGGCTGTAGGGTGGACGGCTCGGCTGGTCCTGCTGGTGGGTTGTGGGTCGAACGTCGGGGACCACTGGGGATGGCACAGTGGGATGAGGGAGAGGGAACGAGGCTGTGTGCATGTGCTGCAGTGGTATAAGTCTGTCTTCTTTGGTTACACACACACACACACACACACACAGACTGGGGGGGGTTCCATAAAGTTGGTGCCAAAAAAGCTGAGAGACTATGTGGCTGCAGTGCAACTTATATTGTCTTATTTTTTTTCTGAATGTATAGATCAAATGTTGAATATTAAAAAATATATAATTGCTCGCATGTGCACTACATCAGCTCTCAGCAATCTCTCACAAAATTCAAACCCTTCCCTCATCTCAAACTTGCCATTCAAACAGTTGAAGTATGTATTGTTGTCGATGTATTCATCCAAAACTGAGCAATACGTTTTGAAAATGATACAAATGAAGGGAGCTAAAAATACATCGCCAAGAAAAGCTCTTTAACGTTTCAGTGTGCTGCTATGTAATATTATTGTTGAAACATTTAGACAACAACACAAGACAACTGGCCTAAAAAGAAACATGATGATTAGAACTGATTGTTTATATGAACTTCAAACTCACACAACCTTATTTCTAGAGGAAAACCAGTTCCTCTGCAGGACGACACCAGTGCAAAATAAATGTCTGTGTACTTCATCCAACATCAACACACCAAACGCTTCGGAATTTATGGCTTTCAACGGGAAAACAAAACCTTTTAACCTCCGCTGCAAGATGCTTTTAATATGAAGCTCATAGCAAAGATTTATTGCTGTTCCTCTTAATTGCTACCTGCCCAATAATGCTACAGGTGAATTATTATGCACACATACTTCCTAGCCATATCGAGGCACCATGCCAAATCGTTGCTTGAGCATTGACAAGAAGAGTGCCATGATTTGCTGTAGCGATGATGCTGATGGGGAGGTTAGCAATTATTTAGTTGTTGGATTTTACCGTCTTGCCAACTTCAGTCCGGTTTCACATCGTACTACTACAAAACATCTTTAAGTCTTAGATATTGTGGCACAACACGGGCCAACACACGGACGGAAGTGAAAGTTCGTGCTTGATTTTGAGGCAAGTGAGTAAGTGATTACTTTCACTGTTTCACCTTAAAGGAGCAGGCATAGTAACAAGGGTTACAGATCGAAAAATCACAATTTTTGTGTTTCTCAAAAGACACATAATTCAAAATACAGCTTTCGCACATTTTATTCAAATGTTTTTCTACAACAGCTGTCAATTTAAATGAGTCCTGTAAAATGTTGCCTGTGTAATGAAGCACCCATCAATCAATTTGGGAGTATGTTTTAAGGTGTAGTAACAGGTAATTAACTTGTTTTCTTTAAATAAACATTCAAATCTAACATTACAGTGTACACACATGTCAATGGAATGGTGATAGCAACCAGCCAGCCTGCTTTGTGATCTCAGTGCACTCCTCAAAGGTAATATGTGAATATTTTGTAACATATTTCTTTAACATTTCAAACACATTTTAGTAATTTTTTTTAATTTGCTTTGTCAGTGGGAGATTTGTGCAAGACGTTGAGGAATGAGAGACGTGACATCATCAAAGATACATACAGATATAAAAATAATATGTTTTTCTCTTGAAGAGAAAAGGAAGAGGAGCAGCACCGAGCGCAGCGCAGTCATGACATCATCCGTTCCATAACAATGATCCATTGTGTTGTATAGGCTTCTGCTCCCTGCCAATGGCGGCCCATAAGTTTTATTTGGCATTTTATAGCTGTTAGATCACAGCAGCTCAGTGCCATGCTCAAAGGTGGCCACTTGCTGATAGTCCGCTGAGAGGGCTGCAAGAGGGAGAGAGAGACAGGAGCTGGAGGGTGGGGGTTATTGAAGGGGGGGATCCACTTCTGGCAAAACACTGTTGAGAGAAAGTGAGAGGGAGGGATGGGAGAAAATGAGACCACCACAGCTAACACAAGTTCTGGGTTTCAGTTCAGTCCCTCTGATGCCTTTCATCTCCTTCACAAGGATTTCCGTCCTATTTCCCCTCCACAGACACGTAATTGCTAAATGACAGTGAAGCAAAATGGCTTAATACGCCGCAAACCCTGGCTTCTCTATGAGGACTATCGCTGCCTCCCATGTTGGGCTCATTTGAAATGGAACTTGGCCTTTCAGGAGGGGCGTCCACAGGATGTTTTGAGGTCCCTGAGGATTTCAAAATAATGTGCGTAATGTCAGTGTGACGTCACAGTTCTGTCCATGAATATCCAGCTGGTGAAAAAGCTCCTGTGCAAACAGGCGTCTGATAAGCTGAACTTCAGTAAGTTCAGTAGTTGGGGAAGGAATCAGTCTATTAAGTAAATTTTAACTCAAAATGAAAATTGCATCGTAAATAAGTCTTCCATTTTATTCAGCATAATGGCCATTGGCTTGGTTTTTGAGCTCATAAATACTTTTGCTTGGAGTTAAGGTTCTGTCCAACTGAAATACGAGTGCACGCAGGGGATATTTTTACTGTCTCTGTTGTTGTTGGAGGGAGCAAAAAATCTGCCTGAGATTTGCATGTAAAAGTGACCGAATGGGCTCGTTTGAGAACAAGTTGTAAAGCTTCACCATCACCAGGAAAGACAGAAACATATTCTCTGAATACTGAGGCTTTCTTTCTTTCTTTCTTTCTTTCTTTCTTTCTTTCTTTCTTTCTTTCTTTCTTTCTTTCTTTCTTTCTTTCT